>RDPX01000219.1:1143835-1161873 GCA_003991215.1 Morbakka virulenta
ATCTAGTAGTTACTCTTCTTATGCCAATAACCTTAGGCCAATCATCTGGTAGTTACTCTTCTTTGCCACTCATCCTATGTCAATCATCTAGTAGTTTCTCTTCTTATGCCATTCACCTTATGTCAATCATCTAGTAGTTACTCATCTTATGCTAATCATCTTATGTCAATCATCTAGTAGTTACTCATCGAATGCCAATCATTTTATGTCAATCATCTGGCAGTTACTCATCTTATGCCATTCCTCTTATCTCAATCATATTGTAGTTACTCTTCTTATGCCATTCATCTTATGTCAATCATCTAATAGTTACTCATCTTATGTCAATCATCTAGTAGGTGCTATTCTTATGCCAATCATCTTATGTGAATCATCTAATAGTTACTCTTCTTATGCAATTCATCTTATGTCAATCATGTAGTAGTTACTTTTCTTATACCGTTCGTCTTATGTCATTCATCTAGTAGTTACTCATCTTATGCCAATCATTTTATGTCAATCATCTAGTAGTTACTCATCTTATGCCAACCATCTTATGTCAATCATCTAGCAGTTAATCATTTTATGCTCGTATGCATAGTTTGTTATCCCATTTTCATGTATGTATCTTTTGTCTTCGAAACAACAAAGTCATACTTTGTTTATTTCACAGATTCCAAGTCGATGTTTTTGATGTTTTCATCATATGATGAAATTGTTCGTCATTTAGTAATACATTCTTATAATCTTCATGTTTGATATTCTTCCTAATAGCGTCCTTCCTGATTCCTTTAGCAGTCTTTCCACCATTTTCATCATTTTTAATATAACTATACAACGGGTGGCAGTGTGGGACTGGTTATCTAACCACAGTCCACAAACAGGGGATGTGAGGCGCCCCTTCCCTCTACTAGCCTTGAGGCCACACCTTGGGCAAGTGTGACGTGCCTCTTAGCCTCCCTACCAGGGTCACGGTGAAGCCATCGGCGGCAGGGTGGTGGATGCAGCTGAAGGCGGGTGATGACAGAGTTTCATTCCGGCGGAAGCAGCACGGCGCTTGGCGACAATTCGTTCAACTTAGCTACCGGCAAGGGTCAACCAGTCATGTGATGACACTGCGCTTGTAGAAAGACCCGGGGCCCTACTACAAGTCTATTGCTCCAGAGAAAATACTCATGACTAGTCACGACACTGATCTCGATATGTCACTGGATGGTGGGACCCCCGGGCCTGAAGGTGTCAATACAACTACTGGGGTTGAGTCGCCTCCTATTTCGAGTACGACTGAGCATAATGATGTCAGTGGAGTAAAGCCTGACGGACCTTCAGTGACTGATAATATCAGACCCGAAAAAGATAGGTTGCGACTATTCAAATCTACTATCAAAATCGGCACATGGAATACAAGAACTCTTAATAACTATACACTAGAGGTAGTTCTAACGGAGCTTGGTCGATATGGAATAGATGTAACAGGAATTGCAGAAACTAGATGGACAGGTAAAGGACATTTTACGACCAATGATGGACATGTTGCTTATTTTTCAGGTCACGAGACTAATAGAATTAATGGTGTAGGCATACTAGTGACTAAAGAAACAGCAAAATGTGTTCTGGGTTACAATCCTGTGAGTGACAGAATAATGACAATTCGCCTACAAGGAAAGCCAGTCAACATCTCGATAATTCAGGTATACGCTCCGACATCAACTGCAGACGATGATGTGATAGAGACGTTCTACAACGAATTGCAACAAGTTCTCGATAAGATACCAAACCGTGATGTTGTGTTCGTAATGGGCGATCTTAATGCGAAAATAGGTCGAGACAATCAGGTCGCCGGTGTAACAGGATGCCATGGACTCGGTGTGCAAAATGAACCTGGTGAACGACTGATTGACTTTTGTATCCACAATGAGTTAGTTGTGACGAACACGCTGTTTGAACAACATCCACGCCGTCTCTATACTTGGACCTCACCCGATGGAAAAACGAAAAATCAGATCGATTACATCATGGTAAAGAAAAGGTGGAAGTCTAGCGTACAGTTGACTAAAACATGCCCTGGTGCTGACTGTGGCTCCGATCATGAACTCTTAGTGTCACGAATTAAACTCAAGCTGAAGTCGGTTAAAAAATGTACAAAACCAAAGAGATTCGATCTACAGAATATCTCGGAGAGCTATTGCGTGGAAGTAAAAAATCGTTTTCATAAGCTTTTCACACAGGAGGATGAAAAGATGACACCTGATGAGCTATGGACTGAAACCAAAAACATAGTGTTGGAAGAGGCCAATGATAAACTTGCTAAACGTCGGACAAATAAGTCTGGTGATCATATGAGCATGGAAACGCTTGACCTTGTATATGAACGTCAACAACTGAAAGCGCGTGGCTTAAAATGTGAGGAAGACAGAAAACGATACAGGAAACTCCATGGAATCATTCAGAAAAGATGCAGAAAGGACAAAGATGAGTTTATACAAATGAAATGTCAACAGCTAGAACAGGCAAGTGTAAACAATAAATCCAAAGAACTGTATGACACTGTTAAGTGTATCACGAAAAAACGCGTCCCTCGTCTGAATGTTATAAAGAATGAGAGAGGCGAGGTTCTAACAGGGAGTGACGAAATCAAAACAAGATGGAAAGAGTACTGTGAGCAGTTGTATAAGAGCACAGATGACGCTGAGGATTGTACATTGGAGAAGGACTATGAGGATGAACCAGACATTTTATTGTCAGAGGTTGAGTGGGCAATGAATAAGATCAAGGATGGAAAGTCACCTGGGGCTGATGATATTCCCATTGAGCTGTTAAAAGCAACACATGAGGAAGGTATACTGTTAATGCACAAACTATGCAATATGATCTGGAAAACAAAGAAATGGCCAGAAGATTGGACGAAAGCAGTTTTCATCAAGTTACCGAAAAAAGGCGACATCCGAGAATGTAAAAACAACCGCACTATATCATTAATTATACACGCGAGTAAAATTATTTTGTATATAATACTCAATAGAATGCAGACGATTGTGAATCGTGAAATCCCCCGTGAACAAGCTGGTTTCGTGGTAGGACGTGGCACGCGTGATCATATAGCCAATGTACGATGGATCATAGAGAAGGCTAAAGAAATGGGAGTAACACTATATCTCTGTTTTATAGACTATGCTAAGGCATTTGACTGTGTCCAACATAGCACATTATGGTCGGTTCTACATGAATTCGGGGTGCCCATGCACATCATTGAGCTTATCAGAAACCTATACAAGACACAAACTTCAACTGTACGAACAGAAAGTGGTGATAGTGAGCCGTTCAGTATAGAGAGGGGCGTTCGTCAGGGATGCATTCTGTCTCCTCAGTTATACAACCTGTACGCGGAGCAGATTATGCGTCAAGCGCTTGGCGATTGTGATAGTGGCGTAAAAATTGGAGGAGAAAAAATTAACAACCTTCGCTATGCAGACGACACTACATTGATAACATTGAGCTCTGAGAGCATGCAAGAACTATTGGAAAAGGTCAGGGTTGCAAGCGAACGGAGAGGTCTTTACCTAAATGTGGATAAAACCAAAGTGATGGTAGTTGGCGATGCAATAAATTCGAATATAATATGCAATGGGATACAAATACATGTTGTGGAAGAATTTAATTTTCTTGGATCAATGATAAGTAACCAAGGAGGAAATAGTAAAGAGATAAGAAGGAGACTCGCTATGGCAAGATCAACAGTTACAACGCTGACCAAGATCTGGAAAGACCGCGGTATATCTACAGTGACAAAAACTCGTTTGATGAAATCGTTGGTGTTTTCTATAGCCTTGTATGGATGTGAGAGCTGGTCACTAAAAGTGTCTGACATTCAAAAAATTAGTGCATTTGAGTTATGGTGCTGGCGGCGTCTCCTTAGAATACCATGGACAGCGAAAAAGACAAATGAATTTGTTTTGAACTCAATAGGAAATCCAGATAGTCTTACAAATGAAGTTCAACGACGGAAATTATGTTATTTTGGTCATATATCTAGAAGAGATGGTTCCAACTTGGAGAAATTAATCATGCAAGGAAAGAGTGAAGGGAATAGGAGACGAGGAAGACCACCGAGAAGATGGATAGATGGGGTGAAGTCAATAATGAATATGAACTGGCAAGAACTTAACAACGCATGTCAGGATCGCGAAAAGTGGCGAAAACTGGTCAGAGAGGTCACTAAAGGTCGATAACGATCTACAGACTACTACGACGACGATACAACTGAGATTGCAATCCAACAAATTCAACAACTGGAATATTTGAGACTTCATCTATGAATGTTAGACGATTACTATATCCTTAAAGGACTTCAAATCTCAAATCTCAAATCTCTTTTTTTTTAGTTGTGGTTTTAACATCATTTTTCCTGAGTAACTAGGGCTCATACGGTGCCCTTCACAGGGTCTTGGATTTGGCAGAGAGGAATTTCTTGGCCAGATGCCCTTCCTGACGCCAACCAATGTTTTTTTCTCTTGTGAATTTTCAAAGTTGCCCGCTCGGGGAATCGAACCCCGAATTCTTGGTTACAGTGCAGTTGCACTAACCAGTAAGTCACGGCTCCTCATATTATATTCATTGTATATTCTCATATCTGTATGATTGGATTTTTTATTATAATAACCACGTTTCAAAATGTGCTAATATCAATCTTAGCACATTGTTTTTATAATTCTTTTATATATATATTAATATATTGAATCATTAAAATCGATGTTTCTTATATCAATTTCAGCTGATAATTCATCTAATTCTCTATAATTTTTATTAATTTCAACTGTTATTTTTTCAAATGCATCATAATCCACTTTCTGATTTTTTCCTAGGTTTAGTATCATCTAAGATATAGTATAGAGGGTGTTTAGTCTGTTTTCCGTTTGAGCTGGCTGGTAGTATTATGATACTTTAATCATTTGCATCAAGTATAAACATGGGTATATATTAAGCAAATATTGATTATATATATATATATATATATATATATATATATAAAGAATTTTAATCTTAATCAAAAATTGTGTTTATCATATTCATCTCATTTATGTCTCATATGAAGCGGATAGTGATGGTAATATCAAACATGTTGTAAAATATTACGATTAAAACACCGCAAATACCTGTATTCTCTTTGATGTAGATGGTATTATTACGTTACTATAATCATTTGCATCAAATATGACGTATTCGATTTTCTTTTGTGACCGACAATACCACTTATTTTCTCTCTAAAATCTTCATCATACCCTTTTCCGTTAAGCTTATCAATCATTTGATTAATAACTAACACAGGACTTATATGAAAAACAGTTATATAAACTGATAAAATGCACCTGTTGAAATATTTATCAAATAAAAAACATAATAAAACGTTTTAAGCTCTTTTTCTGAGTGTTTATTATTTTTCACAGATGGTTTAATCCTTTTCCTACTTTTTATTTCATGTAAATAAAAGAAGAGTTGACGATTTTTCAATATGATATTTTCAATTTCAAATCTCGTCAATTTTGATACTCTAAAAGCTTTTTTTAACACTAATGATTTCCTTTTTATTCTTCAAAAGTGGTTTTTGAGGCGATTTCTCATTTTATTAACCATTAAATATAGTATATCCTATAAAATTTCTTAAAACACATTCATACATTTCTTAAGTCCTACAATGAAATCCAACTGTTAAAATCACCTCTACATCCCTTCCATTTAACCAAAGCTTGTTTCTTCTTATAATTTCTCCGTATGATTTTATCGATTCTAATTACCTCTTGTTTAGCCTTCATTTATTCAGTCTCATAAAAGCATCATTGTATCTTTTCATTAGGTCATTTATTTTGTAAGTGACTAGGTGTCTATGTTGGATCTTATAGATCAGGAATATTCTTTACTCCGATTTAGGGTGTAGCTCTTGCCAAATTTCTTCTTTTATATTTTGATATTCTGACCTTGTCACCAACTTTTAATTTATTTTAATGTTTCCATATCACCACAAGGATCAATGAAATCTCCTTCATTCTTTTTCATGGATTCTTCTACAGGCTTCATTTTTATTGAACTGTGTTTAGTGTTGTTGTACTCTTTTACCAATTTAGGTAGCATATAAAAATGCAGTGTATCAGCTTGGGCTGTGAACTGCTTCCACATCTTTGTTTTAATTATTCTATTCCATCGTTCACAAACACTATTTTTGTCTTCATTCTCAGTGAAATACATCTGTTTCCCATTTTTCTCTAACAAGTTTTTTAAATGTTTATTATAGAGTTTCCTTCCCTTGTACACCCATAAATACTGTCGTTTTCTACCTTCTTTAAGAATTGCTTTTAATGCTTCAGTTGCAGGTTCATTTTTCTTATCCTTTAATGGTACAATCCCATCGTATTTACTACAAACATTTAAAATAATGAGAAGACATCCATATCCCTTATTCAATTTACTGAAATGCTGCATTTTAACTAAATCAGAACACCGTATTGAATCAACATGCTTCAGCTTAGCACGCTGTCGAGTTCATTTCTTTCTCACTATTTTTGTGTAATTCATCAGCTAGTTTGTCTTGCCAGTTTTGTTCACTTGATTGCTTTTCAGATTTTTCGACTTCCTTCCCAAAACAAACCTTTGTTTTTTATTTGTTTCTATATGTTTCTATACTGCCCCATTTCGGCATTTTACCATATGGAATCTCGTCTAATTTATTAACCATTTTGGTGATCACAATTACCTTTATTTTTATCTGTGTCATGACAAATGTCATGTTTTGCTCCTATTTCATCTTGTTATTATACATATGTACATGCCACATTGATGACCTTTCCAGTATTCCTAGGGTACGACAACTGTTTATCTAGAGGATTGTTGGAACCTATAAATTAATACTTCTTTGATATTCAACCAGCCTTTGGTTTTGGTAGCTTTTCCGATAGCTTAATGGATATCAAATGAACCACCTTTTTGTTTTAGGAAACTATTCTCTTTTGAATCATAAACCAGGCATCTCGATTTAAGCATCAATTTATCCTTCTTAGGTATTATATATTTTTAATTCAAACTGCTAGTTTGCTTTTTGCATTTCATTCAATAGCCCATATAATTTTAGGTTAGATATTGTCATAAGTTCTTTTACCAGGACTTCATCTCTTTGTCAAGAAACAAGAACTCACAAGCTCCTAATTTCTTAAACAATTTAGAGTCTACGAAATTCTCTTTTGCTATCAAATTACAATGACAATTTCTTGCCGGAGATTAGAGACACATATGTGAGCATTTTTGAACCAATTACATGTGCTCAACAAGTGGATAAGGACACTATTGATAAGAGACAGAATCAACTAATTAAACAAATACAGGAGAATCAAGCAAAAATAACTGAAGCAATTAATTTAAAAAAAATAAGCAGCAAAAAGATATGATTATCAATCATCTTAAATTGATTATTTGGATGATGATGTATCTAAAATATCTGAAATTATGTATCCAGATGATTATGAGATTTTTAATAATGATGAGAAAGAGGATGATGGTAAAGAAAAAATAAAAGAGTTCCATCCTTTTAGTATTTATGATATTAGTGTCCTTAGAAAATACGGTTTTTATTCAATCATAATAACATACCCGACATAGAACTACATTCGATCGGTTATAAATTCTCTGAGGTGTAAAAAAATTAGGTAATTATTTAAAAGCAGTAAAAGTAAAGGAAACTCGTGATACAATTAGTAAGCAATCGACTGAAATTGAGAGAAAATATCAAAATATTTCACCGATATATTTAAAGAAGGTAAGGGAGAAGGTATAAGGAGATACAAGCAACCAAGAAGAAATACTTATTAAAGCAATAACCGTAAGTATGGTAGTTTGTTAAGTGACTATCCAAGATATATGAATGAATTTATAGATAAAGCCCATAAAGACAGTAAAATTGTTTATGAAGCCAAGGGGGATATATCACTTGTCGATCCGCTAACAAATAGGTTTAATCCAAAGAAGTATACGAGTCGAGCTGTTAAAATATTCGATAACCTGAATATGCTAAGTGATATATCTACACCTAAATCTTCTGGCAAAATAAATTTAAACGGTGGATCAATTTACTAGAACAATCCAACTGATCTAGTGAAACGTCATAGCTTGATCAGTGCTTCATGACACACAGGGCAGTACTAGCCCAACATTTGCTAGCGAATCATGGACGATTATCAGTAAAGTACTGGAGCTTATCCAGGGACCAATATGATTTGCATGTTAAACAATATTTAATGCTATCGATATAATACGGATATTCCATTACTTTTAACATCAATTTCAGGTCAAAAGAATAGTACATTTCATGATTTTGTAACCCGGGACAATACAGAAATTGTTCTTGACAAAAACAAAACTTGTTATATAGCTCTAGGTTCAATCAGTATGCCGTATTCATGGTATAATGTGTCGCAAGCTTTTAACATTAATACCATTAAACATTCTCACGATTCTTGCAATACATGGACAAATATTACTCTTTCTCATGGTAAGTACAATTATACTGATTTTAACAGTGCCATTTAATTAGTTTTGGCAGCAAATGGCCATTCAAAGACAATGGTAATATCATTTTTCCATACCCTTCTCTGTGTTTATATAAATCTCGAGGCGGGCTTCCAACTTCAATGTATTCGCACAACCTTCCAAACATCAGGCGGGGTGCTGAAGGTATATTCGTTCATACATCTCTGATACGAAAATCATCCGTTTGTGGTCTCCTATCAGATGTATCAATTCAATGTAGATGGATTACTCTTAGCATATCCATTTCATGAAGGGGATTTACGGCTATCATTTAGCAAAATCAGCATAAATCGTATTCGTGAACTTCGCATATATATATATATATATATATATATATATATATTACTGATAATGATAACCAACCCGTAGATTTAAATTGCCTTCCTGTCAGTCTTACGTTTTTGTTTAGAGAAGGTAATTATGTATATATCCGTATTATATCTGAAAAGATTGCAGCAAATAACAAATCAAATTTCTGCTGAATCGTATTGGTGTGACATTGATAACGGCGATTAAATTTATTCCAATAAAAATGAACCGAGTAACAATAAAAATGTGATGGGTTTATGGATAGTTTAACAAGAGTTGCAGAGAAAGTCGCTTTAACTCTAACAAACAAGACTTTAAAGAGTTTAGCAACAAAAACCCAAACAAAAGCCATTGAAGAAGGTGCCAGCATACTAAGGGGCTACAAATGCTGATATAGTTACATAAAAGATCGATGACAAGTTTGATAAATCTACTCAAGAGAAGAAACCATCCATTGAAAAACGTTATGACAAAATAGTAGAGCTTCTTAAAGCCCGTTCAGATCTCAACAAAACATCTACACCAAATAGTCAAAGAAATGGTTCACTATCAATTGAATTTGACAAAATTATAAACGTGATTTTTTATAATCTATTTTTATATTGGTATTTAGATCTTCAATTAATCTTGAAAGTTACTAATATATGCGGTAAGGAGTCACTACTTCCATTGTTCAACCTGGGGCAAGTGCAAACCAAAGCAAAGCAGAATATCGGACAATGATTTTACTTAAAAGAATTTCTCAATAGACGCGTATGATGGTAGTGGCAAGTATAGTGTGAATGATAACATAAGCACAATAAACAATTCTTATGGAATGACTACATCAATCAGTGTAAGATATAATATTAAAATTGTAATCATATAATCACTGTCAAAGGTTGGATTAAATATTCAAGAAACTACACTGTTTGTGGTGTTCAATATCATCATCCAGACACAAGTCCTATTGAAAATATACAAGAATACACATTATTAACTGGAGAAGCACCTTATACAGATACTAGGAATATTAATTATAACCCTGGTCTCCACAAACTCCAGCAATTGCCAACAGATCCAGTTAATAACACCCAGAAGTTATTTTGCCACTAAAGCGTTTAGGCTTTTTGCAGTAATTATAAGGACATCTTTTACCAAACGAAAAACTAACTTTGAAAATCCAACAAGAAAACCAAGAGAAAGTTATCTTCCGTGAAAACTGTTTGGCTGAGGAAGTACTCCACAACCATTCAGAAACCTTTGTCATGTTTTCTTCTTTGTACTTAACTCAGAAAAAATAAATTCTCAGCTACACAACATGTTTGTTTATAATATATTTAACATTGCTGGAAATGGAGGGAAATCTTCACCAGCACAACTTTAAATATGTGTGGTATCTTTTACCCGAGTGAAGATGGAACATGACAAAGAAGTGAACAAGACTTAAAGAGCACAATATCAAGGGGATCCGTACACTAATTTTGAAGATTTCCAGACGATGTAGGGTTCATTTTGTTTCGATCTTACCAAGCAGAAGACTGGTCTAAAGATTGGTAACACTAAACTTGAGTTACTAAACCTTACACTTTAAATATGCTTGTTTTGCATGAAGAAGAGATGTTGAAACCGCTGATAATCGTACTGATAGAGTAATCTTACGTAAACAGTGTTTTAGATAATAAATCATACACATTTTATTATTATTATTATTATTATTATTATTTCTAAATCTTTATACAGGATAAAACTTCAGTATTTACAATATATGCAATATATAGAAAGTAAAACTGCTATCCTTCTTTGTCCTGTTTAAGAAAAAGAAAAAAGAAAAAGGCTGAATCTGGTAGAGCAAAAATGAAATTAAAGGTAAAATTCTACTTTATTTAAAATCAATTGCAAATAAAAGAAAAAGAAAAGGGGCGAATAAAAGAGAAAATGTAGGAAAAAAAGTGAGTTTACGAATTTAAAATCATAAAAAGCTAAAATTCTTTAAAATGTTTCTAAAATTGGCAAAAGATTCTTCCTTACGCACATGTACAGGTAAGTCATTGTATAACTTGGCCCCGGAGTAGAAGAACTATTGTCTTCCTTTTTCAAGTTTTGTTTTTGACAATTTCAACAGTAAGTTTTTATTTCTTGTTTCCCGTTCTTGACAGTTTAGTTCAAAATACTCTTTAAAGGGGCTGCAAGTATTCTTATCCAAACATTTTCGTACTGTGCAACAAGCATTGCGTTTAATCAAGTTGTAAACAGAAGAGAATTTAGTTGTACTTTCTTTGTATATAATGGATGAAGCTTGATTCTCGATGGGTTTCAACGAGGCTTGCTGAGTATTGGATAGCAGGAGTTTGACGTGTCCACAATATGTCAATATAGGTACTATCATCATCTCATATACTTTTTTAGCAGCTTGTGTGGTGAGATAGGGGCGTATCTTGTATAAGAGGCGTATGCGACCAGCAGCTTTTTTGTATCGTTTACCGAAATTTTCGCTCATGGTCAAGCTTGGGTCCATCAAGTTACCCAGATATTCCTATGTGTTCGTGTTGTTTATGATGGTGTTTCTGTACTTGACTTCAAACTGCTTCGGTGATTTTGCAAGTCTCTGGGAAGTACCGAACAGCATTGACTCAGTCTTGCCTTTCTTGAGATTTAAGATCAATTCGGAGTCATCTAGGTATATTGCGATTTTCTCAAACTCACTGTTTAGACACTGTTCATTAGTATTAACATCGCGGTCAGCATAATAAATCACCGTGTCATCCGCATACATGATGGCTTTGGCGGAATGCAGGCAATCACTTAGGTCATTAAAATAGATTGAAAACAGAAGAGGTCCCAGAATCGACCCCTGGGGGACACCTGAGAAAACTGAATAACAAGATGAAAGTTCACTTCCATATTGAACAATCTGCCTTCGGTGAAATAGGTAATCGTTAAACCATAAAATCTCCCCGCTACTGATGCCATATGATTTAAGCTTGGCTATTAACTTACTATGTCCTAGTGTGTCAAAAGCACGGCTCAAATCCATAAAGACAGCTCCAACAAGCTCTCCGAATGCTATCAGCAAACAATGTTGCAGCATGTTCAGGACCGTTTGGAGCGATACCCAAATTGAAATTCTGTAAGAAGGTTATTATTTCCCAGATGGTCAAGTAGTTGCTTGTGCACTGCTCTTTGGATGATTTTCGATAGTACAGACAGGACTGATATTGGTCGATAGTTTGATTCTTCCTCTGGGTTCCCTGATTTGTAGACTTGTGTAACTTTCGCTAACTTCCAGGCTGACGGAAAAACAGACGTCGACATCGATAGATTGATAATATGAGTTAGTGGTTTATAAATCGCGTCAGCAGAATCTTTTAAAAGACCTGGAATTTTATAAAATTGGTAGATAAACCGATTGTCCAATGTTTGAAGGAAGATGGCAAGCAAGGCGGCAAAGAAAGCAGCTAAACAACTGTCTAGGAATTTTTTGATATCCTTTGTGAAACTCTCATTGGAACTCTTTGAGTAACTAATAATGCCATCTTCCTTCAAACATTGGACAAACCAGGACAAGGTGGACCGAAGTTAACTCAGTTCTTGGATAAAGGTCCAGGTCTTGCTCTTGTTTTTCCTACTGGTATTAGTTACTCAAAGAGTTCCAATGAGAGTTTTACAAAGGATATCGTTTTATGTTGTTTGTTTTCAAAGCAAGAATAACCACAACTAGCTGATTAGCAGCAAGTTGCCTCCTTTATTACTTACAACAGACAATAAATGAGTGAGAGTATTAATTTATTTTCACGTTGAAAGCAGGAGGAATTTCTCAGTTGTTCCGTTTACAGTGACGCTTGCAGCGCCAATAGCTTAAGCAAGCAATAAGATTTTCCCAGCTAGAAAAAGAGCCCTTTTGACTTCTTCAAGCACAAACGCTGAATTATGCCCAAGATGTGAATAACAAACCACCTGTTAACAGATTGAAGTTGAAGAGCCAAATCCCAGCAAGTCTTTGTTTTATCAACCAATTTTCTGTGACAAAGAGGAGAAGGTCCCGCAGCACGAACTATTAGTGTTCGTCATGTAGGGATGAGCACTCGTATTGACGCAGTTGTCAGCGAGGCTTGCAACGGCAGCAAAGTTGAAAAAAGCTATAGCACTGGCTTGAGGACCATCCTGTGCCCCAGGCTGGGAACCTATTGTAAAACATAACTGTAACGAGAGCCTTGAAATTAGCATTGGTGTACTTCATATTAAGATTGTAACCTACTTACGAAAAAAAGGTTGTCGAATAAATTATTCTTGGCACAGGACAATGCTACAACTTATATTTTGGCAGAGAGCTTTAATGCTTTTAATGTTTTTCTTACCAAGACACCAGAATAAGAAAGTGCATTCATTTCAGACTTTCTCAGTAGGAAAAATGGGGGATCAAAGACATCTTGTAACTTTTTGAGCTTAGCTGACTAAAACAACTAAAGACCATAAAGTAATTATCTTTATCCATGAAAGGAATACAGACATTGCTAGGGATACGTAAGCAGAAGATCTATATGGTACAATGGACCCATCTTTTTCTAAGGACAATTATTAATTGTAAGGAACTGGAAAAGCTCCCTATATATGTATGATCTTATGGAAGCTGCCTTGTAAAATACATTGTTTTAAAATAAGTAGGGCTTTTAGAATATTAAAAACAATAAAAATCTATCCTGATCTTTTCAGCAGGTAACTCGTCATTGAAGGAATACAGGACAAGGTGTACCGAAGTTAACTCAGTTCTTGGATAAAGGTCCAGGTCTTGCTCTTGTTTTTCCTACTGGTATTAGTTACTCAAATAAAACGATATGTCATAGATAGGTCTAGAATATTCCTGGAGAAAATTTGAGGCGTTGTTGAAGCCACAAACAATTACTAAAGAGTTGATATTGCTTTGGCTTAATTTTCATATTAATAGTTAAGAATGCAGAATGCAAATAGGACTTACTATTCACCTGGGAAAAAACTGTTCAAAGAAGGATATTTTGTGACGCCTGAGGACATTAATGGTCCTGTTATGACCTCTTCAAGTCAGCTGGACTCTTCGCCATATTTCTGGACTAGTTCGGGGAAATTTCATCTCTTTTACAATTTCTTGTATTCTTGCGTGACGTTTACGATAATGTATTCAAGAATACCTTTCCATGCTGTTTAAACCTCCTAGTGAGAATATAAGAGGAAGCTGTTTATCGGGCTATCGATAATCAAAGAGGACCTGATGACATCCAATAAACAAAGGAATTTGGTAGGAATGAATGAATTCCGTTTTCCTGTTCAATCTTTTACAGTAAGGAAATAAATTCGAAAGTCAGGATTATGCTAAGACGGAAGTAAAAATTGATTTTAGAGATCTAAAGGTTAATAACATTAGAAATGTTGATGATGTCATCCTGATAGACTATACCAAAGTAGATATGAAAGAAATGTTAATTTCACTCAAAAGTGAAGGATCAAAGAAAACAATAAAGATCAATTCTTGATAAAAGCTATGTCAAAAATTTCGTCTAATACTTTTAGGATAGCAAACGAGACGATGGATGAGATCGACTTTTTTTATTTTTTAGGGCAAGAATACATTGGGATTAGACTTCTAGTAGAGAAATAAAACAAAGAATAGTACGTATCAGACCAGCGATGCCTAACCTAACCAAAACTATACAGGACAGAGACATTAAAACAGTAGCACAAATTTCGTTTAATTCTTTAAGGATAGAGAACGAGACGATAGATGAGATCGACTTCTTGTCTTTTTTTAGAGCGAGGATATCAATTAGGATTAGACTTTTGGTAGAGAAACAAAACAAAGAACAGTACTTGCGAGACCAGCAATGCCTAACCTAACCGAAACTGTACAGGACAGAGACCTTAAAGCAGTAACAAAGTCAGAATTGCGAAAGCCGTGATTTTCCGTTTTTGCTAAATGTATGTGAAAGTTGTATTGGTTTTGTTAAGTTCCAGCCTAAAACAGTGCATTCTTTTTTTTTTAAATAATAACTTTACACATTGTCACTTTACAATAATCTACTGAGTCGAAGCTGTTTTTTCTATTTTTCTTCTACAACATTTTTAAGTAGTAGTCCTTTGTTTGCTAAGAAATCGGACATCAAAAGCTTGATAACAGCCTAAACTGTTTTGTATTTCAAATTGGTTTTTTTCTTGCCTTTGCATCCATCTCCAAAGAAATTCCACTTTCAAAACGTCTCATATAAATGTATTCAAAAAATTTTGCATTTTTAGATTTGAGGCCTAAAATACTCACAAAGTTTCTGAAAGATCCAATGAAAGTTGGTAGTTTTGGTGAAAGGAGGGAAATTTCCTAAAACTACATGAACAGACTTAGCCGATCAAAATTTGAAGTGGGATTCTAACATCATCTTTACGGTATTAAAGAATTCTTACAAATTACTTTATAAACTATTCCCAATAAAAAATAGCAGTTATAAGGATTTCATGATTGGGAGTAGTAATAAAAATTTTAATTTTTACATTTAGAAACAGTAACAAAAAATTCAAAAAATTCCAGCTGTGAAAGTGTAAATTCTTTACACTTTCACAGCTGGAATAAAGTAAAAATCTAAAATAGTGGAGTTCAAAATATCATTACAGGACAAAAAAACAAAAGTTTAAAGTATTAGAATTAAAAACACCTGAAACCAAAAATCATTTACAAATTTTAGCTCTGTTCACAGCTCGCAAAACAAACGTTTAAACTAACTTTGGACACAACAAAAGTTATAAAGAAATGAGATGTCTCTAACCTGTCGTAAAATAGAATGTACCTAACTCGAAAAACCTCTTAAAGGTGATAAGAGGCTCGTTACTAACAAATCTACTTGCAATTGTTTCTTTGCAAAGGCTTAGGACAGCAATTCCAATAAATATGCTTGGCTAGAACGTTTTGACAATTCTTAAAATCCTGTAAGAAGTAAGAAATGGCTAATGAAAATCTGGTAGCAATTGTTCAATCCAGCGTAAACAAAATTCTTATTTTTCTTTTTATAGAAATATCTTCGTATTCTTCACAAATTATTGCATATGGTATTTAAGCAAAATGTGGAGTTAATGGAGATAATTTCCACCAAGCTTCAAACATGGTCATAAGCAGTGCAGGAAGAAACAGGGCTTGCCTTTTAGGAAGGAAGGCATAAAATCCCGTAAGGCATCGAAATAGAATTACGTTGAAAACATTGTCAGCTGGGTGTTAGATCCAGTATCAAAACAGATCTGATCTATACCAATTGGTTGTTTTGTAGTTGATCATTTGGATGATACATACTCATTCAGAGTTGGAGGGCTAAGGGAGAAGTAGCACGACATCCCTTAGAAAACCAGCAACTGAAAAAGCAATCAAGATAGAACACCATACAATATAATACAATAAGGTTAAATCTCCTTTCATCTGCTCTGAATAGTATGCATGTCCTAAGAAAATTCATAAAATATTTGTTTAAATCTGTAGAATAAGGAGAAGTGTGATAACAGTGATCAAAGAGAAAGACTATTAAGAGGAAAAAACCTCTTGTATCTATCAGCCTCGAATTTAAGGTCCCCTAGACTAGGCAGTGAACGTCACGAGCTGACGACTGTGATAATACATCAAACTCAATTTTTTGTATATTCGACCACAAAATTGTGCATACAGACACGGATTCCCAAGTATTCCTCCCTTCAACAAGGGTCACATACTTATTATTACATCTAACTAAAAACAAGCTAACTGCGCAGCTGCAAGAGATATGGGACTAATGGTGGGCAAAAAAGCAGAAAGTGCACATGCAGAGGTAAAACTCAGGAATGAGAGAATCCTGAAATTTAACTTTTTTGATAGGGAACTTTCAGTGCGTAGTGTCAATACTCACCTCTACAAAGCAGTGACAAGCCAGAGTAGCACCAACATCACCTACAGTTAGCCATAAATAAAACTCCCAAACACGACATCCTACTAAATTTTGGCGACTTTAATGCCTACGTAAGTAAAGACGTAGCCAGCTGCATTTATCAGAGACTAATAAATTTAAACTAGCTATCCCTGACAAGCAATACCAGAGGAAACAATGTATCTTAGGACCCAATTCTCTGAGAAGAGTGTAAAGGAATCTCAAGGTGACACAAGTAAAGAAGGTTGACTGAAAATGACAGGAAGACATAAGCACTTTACTTGGAAGTGGATCAACAGTAAAAAAGACACAAATAAATACATACTACCATTATTATTATCATTATTATTTTTATTGTTATTTGTTTTTTGTTTTTTGTATTGCATTTTAATATCAAACACCGGGCATTACCAGTGACCTAGAGTGAGTGAAATAGGAAGTTTTCCTCTTTGGAAATGTTAGTAAGTACGGTCTAAGGTTGAAGATTATTTCGATAGTTTGTGCTCTTCTTAGGATATAGGCTATGTTATTCAGTGCTTTTTAAATTTCCTGGAGTGATGGATATCCAGGTATTTTCACCAGGCAATGATCTCAAAATGCTTATATTTTGTAATATTTTCAAACATTGCAGCAGAAGCCAGTAGTATATTAGGGGGGGGATCAAGAGCATTTTTGTAAAAATTCTCTCTAATCTCCCAACTGCTATACTACTCCCCTATAATGACATCTATTTTATTTAAATCACCTTACATCAGTCATCTATATTAATCATCTATGTGAAACACAATAGTGAACAATGATTAAGCTGAATTTTGCATTCAACGATCATCCTATAAATAGGTAATCTTAGTATATATGAATAATAATAAGAAAGATGCAACGGTGCTCTTATTGACATGCAATATTTTATTCGTCCTTTTTTAACAAACAAACATATGAATCTGATAACAAACGAATACAAGAATTTTGTTGTGATAAACAGGAACTCATTAATGATGATGTTATTGACTTGACTTAGTTGCATAACCCTAGTTATCGGGTCCTCGCACATTCCCTTGATACAACTTCACTCCATTTTTTTTTCTTTGGCTTTACGTTCAATTGTCAGTAGAGGGATGCCAAGATCACATCGAATTTGGTCTGACCATTTCTTGTGTGGTCTTCCCCGCTTTCTTTTACCTGGGAATTCTTCTTTAATGGTTTTCTCGCATGGCTGAAATCAACACGTCTATTCACATGTCCGAACAGTTCCTTCTACGTTTCTTGCTTATGTCCAAGTTGGTGTCTTTTGCCCCC
>RDPX01000219.1:1181734-1193261 GCA_003991215.1 Morbakka virulenta
CCCAACAACAAGCCAGGAAAGTTGAATGCAGGCACATGTACTGTAGCCACAAGAGTGAGATAAAATAACCAAATAAAAATGGAAACATCACTTCAACCTTGCAAGTGGCGCCTCACAACAAGTGAGGAAAGGCACATTGCTCAAGCGGTTGTTGTTGTATGACAACAACTCATGACTACAGCACTCCCCACTCCTAGTCTGATAGCTGACAATACATGGAGAGATGTCTTAGTACTAGCACTAAGTCTGGTATTGCAGCATTGAATACAGACTGGATATTTTATATATATAAGTAAGTAAGTAAGTAAGTAAGTAAGTAAGTAAGTAAGGAGTTGGAATAACAGTTCAGTGTGAATATCCACGGTCATCATGCAAAATATTGCTTGTTGCGTCATAAATGTTGTTGTGTTTGATTGCAAAAATCTCCCTTTCTTCAGGGTGACGAATGATATAAAAGACTTTTGCCTCTGTCACAAAATTCAGCAAGTCTGAACAACTGCAACCCATAAAGGATAAAAATTAAATCCGAGAATAACTATTTCTTAAGAACGAACCCTTCATGTTTCAGTGGTAAAGTAATAATCCACATAGATACATCAGTCTTCTAGTCTAATACATTGACTTAAACTTTTTGAACATTCAGGAGGAATCGGAAGCTTCTAAGATTTTGTTTGTTCTGGTTAACTCCAACTGGGGGAATTAACTTTTGATAACTGGAGTCTTATTCTCTGATTCATACTATTGCGTCTGGTTGATGATATTTGTGAAAAAACACTTCGTAAATTAACAGAAATTTTGTATTCTATTTGACATATTGCTTCGAACATTGGTCTTTCCAGTCCACGTAACTTGAGTGACACAGCCAACAGATTTCTTTCATTGTCTTTACAGAATATTTCTCCAGTGACTGCCGGAATAAACTCAGGTTAAGCGATTTTGTCAAGGCGTTTTAGTTATACAGATGCACCATTGGTTGTACACATGTAAAGCGTTCTTTCTGAGGAAAGCCATTAACAAAAACCGCCTGTGATTGTGTTTTTGCAATGAATTATAGTATTCTCAATTCTTTTAATCATTCATCTGCCTTTTAAGAAAGATATTTTTCCTTGTTTTAATTGTTTCCAAAGAGGCTCCTAGGTAACGTTTTCCTTTGATAATAATTTCTCAATCCACTTGATTAAAGATCTCTTTTGACTTTCTCCATTGCGTATAGTTTAAGGATTTTATAGCCTCATGAAATCATCTGAATTTTGGAGCCACTCTGCACAAGTGGCCCCAACAATGTTATGAACCGTGAACAAAAGCAGTTGATGCAGAGTCATTTGAAAATGTTGGTGTTCTCGAAGTACTACGAAGGAAGTTTTTTGTTACTTGAAGAATATCAACATAAGTGGGATTATTGCAAAAGCTTATGCTGCCATTGGAACCAGATCTCTATTCAATTTACCTTCTGATAATATTAGTTACATTCATTCAATAATAAACAATCCTGTTGGTTTGGAATAGCAATTGAAAACAAACCTTGCAAAGTATGGGCAAAATATATTGATATTACGTAATAATGCTAGGGGATGATTCAAAAAGTACGTAACGGTAAGGGGGTGGGGGGTGTCTGTCCTTTTCGTTACTAACCGTTACGAAAATTTCGAGGGGTAGGGGGTGTCAAGCTGACTACGTTACGTAACATCAAAAACTTTCAAAAGCGCGGTTTTTAACGTTTATTTTTATAATATTGATAGACAAGGGGAATCATTACATTAGATTGTAATAACATCTACGAGAAATCAATCTAAATTGAATAGAAAAGAAGAGAAACTGGTGGAAACTCTCATAACGCTGATTATATCTATTGTTTTGAATAAAATTCTTTACGTTATGTAATTTTTTTTTGTTATCACAACTTTCGAATGTAAATGGAATGTTTCAATGAGATCATTGCATTGCATGTTTATTTGTGATGTGTTTGTTTCGAATTTCGAAAACATTTTACTTTAAGTAAAATAATCTCGCGTGTTTAATATAAAGTTGAATAAATTCTTTGACAACGCTGCTTGTTGCAGAGAAACAAGCATGACTGATAAAAAAATTGATATGGAAGATTTATTTGACAAATTTTTGACAGCATTTAAGCAAACTCACGTCTGTGCTAATGGGAAACAAGCACAGATAGAATGTTCAAATCTATGGCGCGAAATAAAGAAAGGAAAAGACAATGTTTCAATAAAATCTGAAGCACAAAAATTCATATCACAGTGGAAAGTAAATGCAAAGAAGCCAGGTAGAGGCTCAATCATGAATTTTTTTACCAAGCCATCCTCAGCAAAGAAAGGTAAGCTATTTAACATATGTTTAGACGAGTGAGCTTCTCGTTATTTATTTTTTTTACGAATGAAAATATATTTGTTCACTAAACTGCTAAATAACTTTTTTTCTCTACGGTATTTTCTCACTCATCTGTATTATTCATTGTGCTGTTGCCGCGTTCAAAAAGGCCTGGTTTGCAAGGCAAACATTTATTATAACGCCATCAGTATATTCCTGAAAGTTCTAAATATACTACTTATTGCCCTGGTATTTTTTCCTCGAAAGTTAAATTTTATAAATATTAAAATTTAAAACAAACAGTTTTTTTTATTGAAAAGTAAAAGCATAATCAATCGGCGTGTAGCTTTTACTTTTTATAAAAAAACCGTTTGTTCTTAATTTTAATACTTATAACTTACTTTGGCAAATTACTAATAATCAAAGTTAACTTTGATTTCAGGAAATATATCATCGGCATCGTCTGATGTTGAAATTGTTGCCGAAGTCTCTTCTCCTCCTCCTCCGTCACAAGAAATCACTGCTTCGACTGATGCACTTCCCTCGTCACAACAACTCACCGTGGCAAATGATCCAGCTCCTAAGCCCAGACTAACTCCAAAACAGGACGAATTAACCAAAAAAATTGATATTGAAAATGGGATATTAGTGTCACTTTATCGAAAACGAGACTTAGGACAAGACTCTGAAAGTGACCGTAAAGAAATTTCAACTAGGAAAGCAGCACGGGAACAACTAAAGAAAGAGTTGAAAGAAACTATTCAAAACGCATCTCGACAGAAAAAGCTACGCGATAACAGGAAACGTAAACTCGAAAGCTTGGATGAAACAACGCGTGAAAAGCTGATGGGCAAGGCTACTTCTGATTTGGGTCGACCGGAGAAGTGTGATAAGTCGGAATTGATCAAAGTTATCAGTCGTATAGCGATCTCAGGTTCCGCAGCCCATGACCGACGTCGTAACGAAGTGATTCGAACAGTCAAGACACTAGATCAGTTAACAGAAGCGTTGAATCGCGAAGGGTTCGAGTTGAAACGCTCTTCTGTGTATCTTCATTTGTTGCCCCGAAACCATAGAACAATTGAAGGAAAAAGGCACGTAAACACTGCGCCTGTTAAACTTTACAAAGCTCAAAATTCAAAGCATGCTTCGCATCCATCGAAGAAATTTGCTCAGGCGACAATCAGATCACTAGAAGAGCTAGCTGCAATTTTGGGTCCTGCAGAGGTGACATTTCATTCACAGGATGATAAAGCAAAAGTCCCTATTGGACTAACTGCTGCAAACAAGCAAGCACCCATGGTCATGCACATGGAGTACCAAGTCATGTTACCTGATCATGATTTTGTTGTAGCTCCTAAACATAAGCTGATACCTTCGGTCATTGGCGATATGAAGGTTGTCAGAAGCAAAGATCTAAAGAATGATGCAGTCACCTATTCAGGCGCTACATACATAGGTATTAGAAGTGCAAAGCATTCAGGATCATCTGCATTCGCTCATCTTCAAGATATGAAACGGGTACGCTCTTTACCCGAATTCGCATCGAGTTTTCAAACTGAAAATAACGAAGAGAAAAAGGTAATGATAGTTACAGTTGATGGCGGTCCTGATGAAAATCCAAGGTATGAAAATACTATAAACTGTTCAATTGAGTATTTTGCTGAAAATGACCTGGATGCGCTTTTTGTAGCAACAAATGCTCCCGGGCGAAGTGCATTCAATCGTGTTGAGCGGAGGATGGTTAAACTTAGCAAAGAATTAATTGGTGTTATCCTGGATCATGATAAATTCGGTAACCATCTTGATGCGAAGGGTGTGACGGTTGACAAAGAGCTTGAAATGAAAAACTTTGAATTCGCCGGATGCACGCTAGCTGAAATCTGGTCGGGCCTTGTGATAGATGGTAACCCTGTAGTTGCGGAGTTTATAAAAGACGAAGCACCTGCTGTTATGGTAACAAAGTCAGAAGAGTGGAAAGCAAGTCATATGCGACAGTCGCAATATTTTTTGCAAATTGTAAAATGTTTAGATGAAAACTGTTGCTCGAGTTTTCGATCATCATACTTGAAAGTTGTCCCTCAAAGATTTTTGCCACCACCTATACCCATTGTTCACACCTTGAACGGAATTGAATGGGCAAAAGATGACAAAGATGCTACCTACTTGTCGCTGTTTCAGAATATTTCGATGCAAAACACCTTGAAACCCGATCGAGCTGCAAAAAAATTTCCTAAAGGAATACCATATGATTATTCCTGTCCATCTGTAAAGCAAGATGTGATTAAAAGGCGAGTGTGTTCCAAGTGTGGTTTATACTTTTCGTCCCTTAAAGCAAAGTCAATTCATGGAGGTATTTGCAGAATAAACGAGGGGCCTACTCAAAATGAAACCGAGCGAGTGCGACCATTACGAATTGCTGCCCGTCGGCAACGGGAACTGTTGTGTGTAATGGCCTTTCAAGAAATGGAGTGGGTTGCGATGGACGACATTGATACTGAAGCTCTTGAAAATTCAGAAAATGTGGATGAGGCAGAAAATGACTTTGGTACTCCAATAATTGACACCAACGATATAGAGCCAATCTGGTCTGACGCAACTGAAGACTGAGTTTTTTTGTACTTTTTTTGCGTTTTATTTACTGATCTGACCTGTTGAACTTGGTTGCATTGTTTTGTTCTAGTTTATTTGTTTAATATTAAGCAAAAGTTATATTGTTGTGTTAAAAGCGTGTCATTAATGATCCATTTAGTACCATATATCTATCCTGCACTATGCTGTAATTTTCCTTATTTTAGGGGGGTGTCCACGTAAAAAACGTTACGTAACAAAGAGGGGGTATCAGCTAAAGCGTGACATGCCGTTAGATATGGGGGTTGGTGGTTAAAATGTCCTTTTTTTGCGTTACGTACTTTTTGAATGACCCCTAATATGTAATAATGTTAATAGCATTTAACGCATTTAACGTATCAACTATCAAAACTGCTTCTGTTTGTCTGGTAGGTGGTGTTAATTGCATGAATAATGGCTTAGCAACTGGCATCAAGTCCATCACCTACTTCCAGAGATTCAATATTGTCAATGACGCCGTTATAGCTTGCTACTATTTATTACAAATTGCCCAGGGATTTTCCTTAGCATCTCATCAACACCTATTAGACAAATTTCTGGGTTTTTCTCCAAATGATCAAGACGACAAGTTTAAGAATTCTGCCAAAGATGTTGCATCCAGCTTTTCAAACTATACTTTTCTAACGATACGAGCAGTGGCTTTACATAGATCACTGAAGCAGTTTGAAGTCAGTATTCTAGACCAACTATTAAGACCTAGACCTAGTGAACCAGAAACTCTTTCGTCTTCATAGCAACTTCCCAACCTTCCAAACTACCACAGCAGTAGTGTTTTTATACCCGAAAGGGTGAATTTTGGAGCGTCGTTTGGGAAGAATTGTAGACGTAAGGTGTTTTATTTTTAGTTTCGAGATTGTATTCTCATTCAGAGAGAAAATTCCGAGTTACATATTGTTGGTTAGCACTTATAAAAAAACAAACGAGTAAAAGAGGGAATATCAAAGCTGGAGAGAATACTAATCATGAAAAAACGATTTGATATAAAAACGTTGGTTTATTGGTAGCGTTATTGATAAAAAGCCTGTTCTCACTGAAGCACGGAACAATATATGTTCAAAAGAGGCAAACATAAAAAAGAAGAGACAAGAATAATAAATAAATTGACAATTTACTATGAGAAATACTATTAATCATAAACACATATCTATTTTATTAAACCAAAACATCTTCCATCGGTATCCATATCTGGAGAAGATACGATAATCCTTGAAAAGGGATTTTATTAATTTTATCATTATTGAGAATCGATGGAAGAAACCCTGTGGTGAAATAACCCAATGCGTCTATCTGCATTTATGAGATTATTTAACTACAAGATTATTGTTGTTAACAAGCCCTACAGATTAAAAAATTTTTTTAGATGTTATATTTATAAGAAATCGATGCATGACAGCTTATGTCATAATCCATAATACAAGAAAAAAGAAGCTTCCCCTCTTGCTCACTTCCTTCACAATTCACTGCCTCACAAAAGTTTCGCTTTTGTTCCCCAATGCAAAACGCATGAAAACGTAATATGGTATCTTGACATTATATCAATGCAATATATCAGCTCAATGTGCTTTTATAGGGGGTATTAATGTAGTGCTTTTATAAGGGATATTAACGGATAAAATGCATGTACAAATTTGCATTATAATCATAATAGGATCATCAGTAACACTATGATGTTGATGCACCTCTGATGTGAATGGTACTCTTCAAAGCTTGGTCTGGTGCACTGTATGTTACAATGTAGAATTTGTTTTTGCCACCCTTAATGTACGCTAATGTGCTTTTGTATACTTTGGTTGGTTCGAGAAATGGTAGCTATTGGTGGTAGTATTTGTCGGTAGCAAGGCAACAATAGTACTGTTCTTGTATGGCTTTCAATTCGTTGAAGCCCAGCTGTTGATGAGTGAATTGGTAGGGAGTAAACCATAGTTATCGGAAGGATTGATCTTGATTAAATACCTAAGGTTTGATGCGAGCTAGAACAAGATCAAGTGTTGCTCGTGTAATGTTTGAACTAGGTCTTGTCGTAAGAATTCATCTTCCAGCTCTAGCAAGGCCTTCTCACCAACTAGGTTCTGGTAGATTTTCCTTTCCATTTCTCTATCAAGAGTTTGAAAAACCCTGTTTCAGAGTCCGTTTGTGCTCCGATTTAGGCAGTATACTTGGAGTTCAATACAGAGCTTGGTGATCCCATATCTTAAATTATGTGGTCTTCTTTATCCATGAGACATGCAGTGAGTAATGAGGTGGCGGTTTCACAAACAAGTAGAATGAGTTGTTTTTTTACGTTGAATATCATCAGCAATACATGAGTATCCAATGACAGATTGTGGGTCACTGGTCACAGCAGATGCTACAGATGTGGGGACCCTCTTCAAGAAGACACAAATCTGACAGTTGGAATTGTTTTGTAAGAGCAGAATCCAGATCAAGTGCATAAAAGTACCGAAATAAGTTGCTTCAACTAAACTTACTTTGGGTGGCCAAGGCAATTGTGGAAGGTGGTATGCAAGCCAGTCAGCATATATCTTGGAATGATAGGTTTTTGATGATAAGGGAGAGTGGTTCATGATGTGGTACAATAACAATGCCATCTTTGGCGATAGTGCAGCAGTTTAGGTAGTGTTTTTTGTCTTTCATGTAAGTGAGCTTCTTGGATGGACGGTTACCTTGGCTGATATATATATATATATATATATATATATATATAAACGCATATGAGGTTGGAACAATAAGCCTATGTTAATAATCATGTGGATCATGTGGCGAATTGCAGCTTTGAAGTCCTTCCAATGGTGACTAAGTGGACTGTTTCTGTGTTCCTTTGGCTCATGAAAGTAAAGATTAACTGTTGGTATAGAGGCTCTCTGCTGTCTTTCTTTTGACGAAAGTGGAGGAAAAACAGTATGAGCCGGCTGAATGTTAGATGTTCAATGTGAATACTCTATTACTGTGGTAAAACTGATACAGTACAGGTCGTCAACACTTTAGCAAATATGCTATCTTGAAATAAATTGTCAAATACATGCGGCATGAGCTCTTCCATGACAGCTTTAGGTCCAGCCATACCCATTCCACTTCGAGTGTATACATGTTAAATGGTGTCGCAACGCCATAGAAAGTTTTTGATTTCTTTGACCAAGGATATTTAATAGAAAAAATTTGTCAGATCAACTTTGACAGGGTAGTTACACAGACCAGGTATCCTTTTTGTAGAGTTGATGTCAAGCACCAGTACAGGTTGGGACTATGAATATCGAACAACTTTTCCAAAGGATGATGGTATTAAAAGGTACCTCTCTGTGGACATTTTAATGAAAAAGGTAAAGTTTATGGTTTATTCTACGACGTTATCATCTTTGAGTTTTCTAAACAAAAGGAGTTGCTCAAGCTCTTCAAATTTTAACTGTAGATCAGAAAACTTTGTTGGTGACTATTGGGGTATTCTGATCATGAGATAAGGAGGTTCGACCGAAGTCATGTTGACAACTGCTTGTATAAGATTAAAAATGCCATTGAACCCCTTAATGGTTATTTCAAATACAAATTGGAATTCTTGGTGTAGGTGTTGGAATACATCACAAACATTTGCAAATTGCCAGATGGTATGGTTAACAGTGTTCATTTGTAAATGATTTATGTTGTTTGGAGGACACGGTGGTAATGTTTCTAGTGGACGTACAGGGATGGTATTAGTAGCACAAAGTATTAGGGCAAAGTGGTCATTGTTTTAGTACCCATCGGGTGTTCCTTGGGAATGAGTGTTTTCCTAGCAATTGACCTGGTCATGGTTGGTGGAGAGTAAATGTCTTTAAGGGAATTGTTTGTGATCCGGCTTCCAAGACAATCCCAGCTTCAGCATCTTGAGCTGAGACGTCAAGCTCAAGATATTTTTCTGGGCCAGATTGTTACATTTGGGGATCGAAGCAAGTGAGCCTTTATTTGATATATGGCGGTTGACCATCTTTTGATGTAATATTATGATTACCGTCGCACCATTACCGAAACTGATTTCGGGTCGGATTGGGCGAAGCATTGCCAGGCATAAATGACACATCTTAAGGACTTCGACGTCAATATTTTTAACTTCAAGGGCTTCATGATAATTTTTTTGTAATCACAAATCAAGAACTTTGGTTTTTCCTTTTATTGCCATGGAAACTTAACATCAGCTTCAAGAAAAATCTGATTGCTGGTATCAATATTTGCCCCAATTCTTCTTGCGGTTGATTCCATTAGCATCTTTATTTTAAAAAGCAGAATTAGGGGTAAGTTTGATTGTGTGATGCTTATACTGCATATTGATGAATTGAGACTGGATATTAGTACAACATGTCTTATGGAGGCTTGGCTGGTTAAATATATTGCAATATCGTCCCAGTTGGTTGTCTTCAAAATCAAGGGGAACCATTGATGTGGAATTTAGTAGACATTTTTTGTCAGATTATGTTAAATATGTACAGTTACTGAGAAAATATAGTGTGTCCTGACAGTACTTGACAAAGTGAGCAGTATGAGTGACTTCTACGATATTTTTTTTATGTTTGTGTGGATTAAAGACACTTCAGAGTGAATAGGCACCGGCGCATATGATTTTGACACCTTCTGTTGTTTGGAGGGTTTCAAATAGAGTCTCCTTGCCTTGCGAGATTTTAAATTTGCTGTTTGCAAGCGCACTACATCCTAATTTTATTCTATAACGTTGTTTCACGCTACCCTGTGAATCGTCGTTAATGAGATACATCCAAAGAAGAACAACCAAATTTCTGAGGGTCAGAGCACGTTCTTCGACTTAACTTGGTATATTCTCATCATGTGTAAGACCGAAGTTGGTGACTAATAGGCTATCTTCAACGAATGCCTTCAGAATTTGATATAAATCTTCTAGCCGTTCATCTTTTTGAGTTAGTCAAGAAAGTGGAAGTTAGTAGATTGAAGAATATAGTGAGGTCAGATCAACTGCCAGATTTTGTCTATAGATGTGGAATTTTGTTTGATGGTGTTTCTGGATATTTCTGGGGAAAAGCAAATTTGGCCAGCAAATGTTCCAATTCAAAGTTTTGGGCGATAGTACGAATGTAGCCAGGTCACTGGTCAGAACAGGGCATCTGTGATAACAGTATATATATGTACATAGTTTATATATGATATGACTGTAGATACATCCTGTAAACTATTCATATATAATTATAATAATAATAATATAATAATAATAATATAATAATAATAATAATATAATAATAGTAATATAATAATAATAATAATAATAATAATAATAATAATAATAATAATAATAATAATAATAATAACTCGGAGAGGTGCTGCATTTCTTCATCCCAAATAGTCCCAAAGATCAGGAAGGGTAGAAAGCTTAGATAAAATGAAAGTGCTTAAGTCAAGTTTTGTTTTCGTCTTGCAAAATTATTTCCATTCTTTGAAAGGTTCAATTGATTTTGAGGTCAAGTGTTGATATTTTTTGCAACACTAAGAAAATGAACATAAAATGTCTATATACTTATATAAGTAGCTGTAGATAAGAAAGGATTGTTCTTACTGTCTAAGTCTTTTTGTTGTAACTCTTTGATATTGATATCGACATATTGATGTTTTCGTTAGCCTAAATGAAAACTCGATTTTTATGCTTCTTTTGGTCTAAGTTCTTTTTCACACTATTACCACGAAAGAAAGTCGCAGAATGGTAACCGGGTTCAAAGCTCTTCTCTTTCTACTGAACCAAAGTTAATACAGGACGGGCAAAAAAATTTTAATTAATCACGTGACTCAAAGTATCTATGAAGAGGAGGCACAAAATAACGTAAATGACACAACAAAATTGGCGGAGCTTAGATCGGCTTTGAGTCTTTAAGTCTGTTAGAATATAAAGAAAATGAGATTGTTAGAAACTTAAAGGGGCTCAGTGAGAGAAAATTTATACAGTTTAAGTCAACTCAAAGCCTGGTATTCTCTATATTTCGTACCCTTTCATACTCTTTTTCAGCTCTTTGGCAGACATGCCGGTGTCTTTTGTCAGCAATATACAGTATTGCTTGCCTTCCTTTTTTTCCTTGTTATCTGATTTGGTTTCTACATGATTATCTGTAAACCAAGTTCTGTTTTCTCTTCAACATATGTTCGCTGAAATTTAGCCTTCTGGCCTTTGACAGTGTTGTTAAGATTTTCAGTTCTTTTATTTCAACCTTTCCTGATGAAACTGAGAATTTACTTACCATTCCTATATCAGTACTATTTAGCCTTCTGCATGACATTTGAAAGCGCCTAGCTTTCTGCTTCATATAACCAAGGAAATTTTGACCTTGGATCTGAAGAACTAGATCTTAAATTCTCTTTTAAAGTTCGATTTTCAAAAAGCCTTTCAAGCTCGCTTAGCGCATTTCATGCTAACCAAACTCTAACTTACTTTTGCTATGTGCAATGTATGAACCATGATACTTGAGATATTTCATCTGTTTCAGTATTTCTCCTCCAATTGTTTTTAGTTCTGTCTCAATTTGAAAATCAAAAAATCCTTCTTCTTTTAGTTTGTTTGTAATTTCTTCTCAATAATTTCTTCTCAAATTTC
>RDPX01000219.1:1235130-1245744 GCA_003991215.1 Morbakka virulenta
TTATTTGAATGTTGTTTTGCTTCAGAAGTAACCCGATAGGCTAACAATTCAGTCTGCTTAAAATTGATGCTCACTTAAGACTGTTTATTATTTATATTTTACCAACTTTTTCTCGTTTAAGGAGAATCAGAAAAGATGCTGTCTCAACATTGTTTTTATTTCTCATGTTCTGAAATTATGGGGTGTATTAAATGTGAGAACAACAACTGCAGGAAAACACAATCGTGACATTACAAAAGATCCTATACGCTCAGTTAATGACTGGAAACTGAAGTACCTGGATGAGTTTTCAGATTTCCTAGACAGGTGGAAATTACTTGGGGAAACATGGATTTACAAAGGAAATATTACTGCTGTAACACACGTGTAGGACTCTTCCACTGATTGCCAAATATCTTATAGGGCAGGCCAGCTTCAAATATGTTCTGTTTGGAAAACACTGCAATCTGACAACATTGAGAGCCGCTTCGGCTGGTACAGACAACTGTCAAGTGGTAACGATTTTATTTCTGTGAGACAGTTGCTGAAGAGTGAGAGGAAAATTAAGGTTATATCCATGCTTAAATTTCCTGATATAGATTTTGATGTAGCATCTGGGTCATTTCAAGAGAGCAAGCAAGAAAAAGAATCTCCTAAAGTGTGATTTCAATAAATTCACTGCTGCCGTAATGGTAGATACATTTTTAACTACTACTGACATTGAGATGCAAACGCCATTTATGATGTGTCAGGGGCCATTGTAAGGTCAGAGTTAAGACAAAGATCTGGGTGCCCTTCCTGCAGTAGTATCTTTCTGGATGGTGAAAAATCAATAATCCTTCAAGAAAGTGGCTTGGATATTGTCAGTGAAAATGTAAAAATGTTCTTAGAGGATATCAACAGAGGTGGACCCTTTTCAGTAACTACTATAGCTTATAGTTTGTGTATGGCATGTTTTAAAGTATTCACTGTGATTAAGTGAAATAAGGAACTCAGGACATTGTTTCTCTCAGAGACATTACAAACGTACTGCTTCAAAATGCTCATTCAGTCCGTTTTGTCTTCGGATACAGATTTGCAAGAGCATGTGGGTTCCAGCACCCACTGTGACCATGGACGCAACTTTCTGGAAAGTCTTATTTGTAGAATTTTTAATTACATGATGAAGAACTTTGTAAAGGAGTTGACTGTCTGTTCAGAAAAAGGCAGTAAAAACAGAAAGATAAGCAAACAGTGTGGAAATACTCAGTAGTCTGTTGGGTTCTTTATATGTTCATGTTTTTAAAAGAGTTGTAGTTTGACATGTTACTTAGGTTTTGTTTCCCATGGTTCTGCCATCGTCAATATAATGCAAATAGGTTTTCAACACCAATATCACTAAGTTACATGCAATATGTGTACTTTTCTGTATTCATTACTAATTTTGACATATGTCTTGTAAACCCGACCCCCTTCACAGACATATCTTTCATAGACTTCCCCCTTATCAGTACTTTACTGTAATGACTGATCACTATTTTTGGGAATTGGAGTTTCGTCATATGATCAGATAGATGCAAGGAGAGCTGCTGATGATGTAAGAATGTACTTTTGCTTCTAAGAAAAACTGGTCTCATTTTGTACAGCCTGAAATCCAGTTTCCAGTCCAGATGTTATTATTTAAGAGTCCATGGTATTTTATTAAGACTGGCGTTCCTCAAGGTTCTATTCTTGATCCAGTTTTCTTACCTCTTTACATCAATGATCCTTCTGGTAATTTGCTTCACTTTTTTAACATTTGTGCTAATGACACTTCCTTGCACTCTGGTACTGACCACAACGCAACTGAGCAAGAGTAAATAAAATTTGCGGAAGATTTAAAATCTGGCCTTCGGTGTGTCAGAGAATAGGAAAGGAAATTGGCGGTTTGTTTTCACGCGGCTAACTGAAACAACTGATATCATTCAGTAGAAAGTTGAGCCATTATCTCCTTCCAATATTCATCAAATATCATTCTGATATTAACTCTGTTGAGCTTGCTTCTTCTTTTGAGGAATGTTCATTGATAAAGATACTTGTTTTATTAGTTTTTCCAGACCTTTCTTGGAGTTTGTATATTCAAATTATTGTCAAATCTGTTTCTAAAAATGTTGGTTTTTTGTATCGTGCTAGAGATTACGTCTGAGGCCATTTTGTATCTCTACAAGTGTACCATCCGCCCTTGCCTGGAGTGCTATTACCGTATATAGACAGGTTCTCCATCATCTAATCTTGATGCTCTTTATCGAGTTCAGAGACGTGTTTGTAACTTGATAGGCCAAAATTTTGCTGCTGCTCTTCAACTCTCGTCTCATCGACGGAATATAGTTTGTCTTAATCTTTTCTATAGATGTTATCATGGTAAGTGTTCTGATAAGCTTTATTCATTGGTAGCACTTTAGTTTGATGCATCTTTAATGAATTGTTTCTCTCAAATTCTACATCTTCATGCATTTGTTGTCCCTTGTTGCAATAAATTCTTCTATAGTTGTAGTTTTTTTCTCGTACTGCAAGATTTTGGAACTCTTTAAGTTCTAAAAGCTTTTCTTCATAATATAACTTTTTAAGTCTAAAGTTAACTCTAATCTCTTGGATTAGCCTTCTGTTTTGTTGGTTTTTGGGGGGGAAGGGGGTTTTCCTTTCCTTTTTTCCTGTCATTTTTTATAGTTCCATACACTTATTGGTAAAGGGTTACTTATTATGTTTGAATTCTTTTTCTTTGTACCTTTTAATGCTTTAATTTATTGATTTCATCTTTCTGCTTATTCTATCTTCGAAACATTAAAAAAAGTCAGTAGTTGCCACTTAAAGCACAAAACCATATCGTCTGAGTATGTTCAGAGACGTGGTTAGGGTTCGAACCGCAAACACCTTGCATGGTAATCTGTTGACTTAATCACTGAGCCACAACGACACAAATGCTAAGTAATGCGGGGTGTAAGTCAATGTTGACCATACAAAGTGTCTGGAAAACGCTATTTCATTTAAAAAATATATAGGAAATGACCATAATCAATTTTGTAGTGATAACAATGCCACAGCATATACTTTTGTAATTTTTCTAAACATCTGCTGAAAACTTCTGTTGAAAACATCAGCTTGAATTAAAAAATGGTATGTTTACCAAAAAATTATCATCGTCTTAAGTTTTGCATTGCAGCTGTGAGGCTCACTTTTTCCAAAACAAACAATACAAAACAAAACCAAATAACACAGTAGGAAGACCTAAAAAATTTGACAACACATTTTCTTTTCCTGAAGTCAAGTAAAAATTTAATCCTGGAACAAAATACAAAGTTTTGTTTAAACAATTCATTTGCTTTCTTGTGAATTAGTATTAAACCTCTTTATAGCAGAAAATCTTGTAGATTCCTAATATAAAGCACACGAGAACAGTAAAATACTACTCTTCAACCTAGTACTTTTCTTCGCAAATTGATGTAATATTAATCATGCTGCATGATTACCTTTGAAATGTAGCAGCAAAATAAAAATTACCATAGCAACATGGCTAATAAAAGGAGTATTTCTCAGGTTAAGCTCATCTTAACGAGTAAAATATTTAGCTATTCAAGGTCTTAACTAACGTCTTACGATTGTTTATTTCTCAAATATTAATTGGCACTAGTTAACTTGATCTTTGTTTTCTCTGTTAGCGAAGGAGAAGCGTAAAACGAACAAAATAACTATTGCAATAACCCAAAGAGAGGCTGAAGGTCTCTGGATGCTTCAGTTTTTTTGACATTACGGCTTTCAACAGTTGTATTTGCTATAATATTATAGTACTGTTTCTTAAAGACAAAAATCTTTGTTTACTATTGTGGTTTTTAACGGTACTAGTTTTCGTTTGGTGATCTGTACAAAAACATGTGAAATCATTAAAATATAAGAATACTTAAAAAAACCCAGAAGACTAACTTGTTATATCAACGATCAGACAGCAAATGTATGTTCAAAATAGTGGAAGTAGTTGCATTTTATTTTCACAATCTCACATCTGATGTTATTAGCCAGCTCTTAAAATTTGGACCAAACCACTCTGTAACAGCTTTAAAACCACCCTTTATTGCGGCTGATGGTTACTGCAGTACCAGGTAGTCACTGCTTTATGCTTTTACTCCATACTTTAGTCAACTTGGTAGCAGAAGGTATGCTTTATCTATGTAGGTTGGCAACTTTCCTCCGGACTTTTGAGATAAGCCAGTTGGTTGATGGCCACAAAGTTAGCTTTCACGTACTATCTGTAATGGTAAGATTCTCTTTTTTGCTCCAACATTGTTTAGAACCTATTAATTAGTCTCTCATTGTCCCTCGCGTTTTTAAGAGCCTTCTATATTACCACAATTCCAATCTATTTACCTGCTTCTTAATAGTATCCTTCATTGCCTAAGATTCGGAACAGTTTACAGCTACTGAAAATGTTGTTGCATCAAGCAGTCTACGTTTTAGGTCCATATCGATGTTTTGACTTTTCCAAAAGGTATCCAAATCCTGATCATGCCATGACCAGTTACTTCTTCTTTTTTGTGAAATTCCTCCTCTGACTAAATTATTGACCCTACGTAAACAAAATCGTCCACCCCATCGATCTTTTCTTCATCTAACACAAAATCGCTGTTGTCATATCTCTCTTTATCAATTACCATTATCTTTGGTTATTTTGGTGTTAAGTATGAGTTCACGTTTCATACCTTCCTCTACATTAATTCTTAACTTGTGCAAAAGTTCTTCTCGATTTGATGCAATTAAAGTAGTATCACCGGTAAAACAAAGACTATTTCTCTTAACTCCTCCAACTTTTCAACAAGTCATATCCATAGAGTACGTTTCTGACGAAATTTTCACCTCACAAATTATACCACATTGGACTCATAATACAACTTTGATACACTCAACGTCCAATTTTAAACCACTTATGTATCCCTCGTTGTTCAAGGTAACCAGCTTGATCTTCATACATATTTGCATCTCATCTTGTTTGTAATAACTTTACCATTACCTTACTTGGGTGTACAATAAGACGTAATGTGAAGTAGCTACTACAAACGTGAAGATCATCTTTTAGGGATCAGATAATCATAGGCAAGAAAACTGCAAGACATCCGTTGCAAGGCCCCGCTTTCGTTGTTTAAATCACAGTAAAACTGCAAAATAAGATTGACTCTACATTCTCTGATTTCTGTGATATCTATTTGATCACTTGAAATAATTTTTGAAAATCATTTTTCGCCATCTATAGTTTTTTGGCATTTTCTTTGCACACAATCCTTCATATCTCGCTAGTCACTTCTACTACATTCTTTGCCCAAGTCACTCTAAGCATCCTGCTTCCCCTTTCTTTTTCTTTCTCGTCTTTGATCTGCAATAGTCTTTGGATTTGTTTGATCAGTCAGATTTTTGGTGTTTTATAGTCTGATTTTTAGTTTACAAATTAAGAGTTGGCGATCATTGCCACAATCAACTCCAGGAATTATTTTTACGTTAAGAACAGAAAAGCACCATCTTTTCTTGATTCATAATGTAATCAGTCTGATTTTCCGGATTTCCATAAGGGCTTCTCCAAGTTTAAAGTCTTCGTTTGTGATTCTTGAACACGGTGTTTATGATTGTAATATCATTTGCTATAGAGAAATGTACCAGCATTTCTCGTCGTTGATTTTTATCATCCAGGCCATATTTTTCAATAAGATATCTCTTTTGCATCTCTATCTTTTATAATAATAAGGGTGTCTTTCTTCAGAGTTTTATCAATGGTTATCTAGGCCTTTAAAATTCTTCTGATTCTTCATCTGCTGCATTAGTTGTTGGCGCATAGAGCTGATAAACAGTGACATTTACTGGATGGCCTTTTAATCGGAAGGTAATAATTCTATCTTAGGCAAGATAATAACCAATCACTTTCCTTGATGTTGTTCTGCTTTCTGAAAAACCAATCCCATTACGCCTTCATCTGTTGTCTTCACCAGCATAGAAAATCATGTTTCCATCTTTCGTAGAGAACTTTCTTTGACTTAGCCACCAATCCTTAGAAGTTCAAAGAGCTTCAATGTTCAGTCTTTACTTCATTTTCAATCGAATCACGTTTACCAGTGGTTATGTCACGAACATTTCAAGTAGCAAACTTTAACGACTTTGTTAAAGACATGCTGTTACTTTTCACAGTGGCAGCATCAATAATACCATGTCTCAAAGGCTTTGGTTGCATTCCGTCAATTACACCAAGCGTACTTGGAGCTGTAACTCTTTCCAATCACAATTCAAATGTCATTTAGTCTGGGTCGTTCACCTTTCAATACTCTTGTTGATTATTTTGGCTTAATTTCATGAAAACCAATATAATATACAATGAAGTGTTACCAGGCCCTTCCATTGAACGAATCAAGGAAATCGCCATTTCCCTTCCAGGGCACTCATCTGCCCAAAACCGTTGGCAACGTGGGTCGTAGTACATCCAGCATCACTGCCTAAGTATCATTAAAGAAATGCAAGGTTCACTGTTCACCTCAGACGTTCCTAGTTCTTGCCCATGGAACCACCTCAGCACTATGGATGGAAGGAACGTGCTACAGTTCCTCTACAGGCTATGGAGTAGATCCTTTACCGTGTTTTAAAGCTTCCCAGACAAAATAAAACTCACAAAGTTTAGCAGTAAATAATGAAGACAAGTTGAAAAAAACAAAGTAGAACTATTTTGACTTGTAAAATTTGCAACTAAATGGTAACATTTGAAAGTAGCTGTGTCACTTTGTAACACCCTAACTAAAATAACCTAACATTTTTACCCAAATATGAACAAAAATACCTGTCTAGCTAATCAGATGACAAAAGCAGTGTCAGCATGCTTATTTAAGGAGATATTCCTAATTAGCAACCTTTTTTTCTGCAAGTACGCGGAAGAATCTAGAACAGGAATGACGTAAGAGAAATCACACCATTAGATGTCAGACTAGTATTTGGCGCTCAGAGTATTAGACACTTCAATGTAAATCAAAAGACTGGTCAAGAACAGAAAACAGATCTTTAAATTAGTTCCATTTGCAACTTTCAGGTGCAAAATGTTTTTGAAAGAAAACACCAACCGATTAAAAGTTATATCTAAACGTTTTGCTCTATATCCAAGGAAAATTTAGATTGTCAAAACCAGTACAAAACAGCACAACCGAGGAAAGGATGTGGTACCATGGTAGAAAATAACATTAAATACAATAGTTTAAGGCTGAGAGAAAAGTGTTTTTGTACAGCAAATCACACTCAATCTAAAACGTAGGCCCCAAGAATTGCCACAACAATTAGTTTTTAAGCTATAAATTAAACATATATGAAATTTTAGCCTGGTCAATGCATTATTTTCATAGAACAGGGTGTAGTTGCAGCTGCTTTTCTTAGGTAATGACTGGAGCATTTTCACAGCAGCTTTTTTTAATTACCAGCGCGACCGTTTGTTTGTAAATTTGTCTGTGAACAATAAAAGGATTAAAATATTTGGGCACTGACTGAAACATCCAAGAATTGTCCCTTATTTTCCTTGAATGTTAATTAAATTAGTTTTGTGCTACAGAAATGCAGGTGGAAATCCTGATGGTGATAAGACAAAAACATGCCCCAATACATCAATTTATTTTTAAATGCATCATATTTTCTTTAAAATAAAGTAAATTGTATCACAACTCATTCTCAATTCATTCTGATTACCAAATATGGTCAGTACACTTCTTGGTAAACAGATCAAGCTATTTTTAGCCACTGCTATGGGTAGTTAATTGACAAGAGCAGAATCTTCTTGTTCCAAAAGTAATGCAAAATGTTCCTAATTTGCAGTTGTTGATTTTTTCATCAGTGAAAAAAGCCCATTTTCCCCCTTTATCCTCAGTAAATGATGGTAAGGTAAATTTGCTTCTTGGGTCGGTATGCGCACAAATTCTTTATATATTGACATATTCAGTGAGAACATGAAGATAGGACTAGCCTTTAATGAAAATTCATAAAAACGTTTAAATTTCCTACTCCTTCATATATAGGAATTACCAAGATTTTTCTTAATTTACAAAAATAAATGTTTTAAACATTTTTGGCATGTTTCCAAGTTGTAAAGAAGATCCTGCCTTACAGTAGTTGCTATCCTAAAGTATCTTATTGAAATAATATATTCACACAGTGCTAATAAAAAAATATCACACCCTGCTATATCAACAATTTTTCTTAAACATATTGCTTGTAGAAGAGCTTTTTTTAGTGACAAAACCCTTGTCAAACCAGCTACTCCACCTGAATAACCCTGCAGTTGGTATTGCAATGATGTACATGAACTTTGAAGATGGTCTTGGCATTTCATTACAAAGCATCTGGTCAGGAAGCTTATAACGTCTTTTGCTTATTAATTGACAAGTTTTGATCAGAAAACTAACTCTTCTTCTGGCCAGTCAACAGTTTTGGCTGCAAAAAGGCTTTAAGCAATGACAACCAACGGAGGCTCCAAGATTGAAACGATATTAAGGGTGCCTATTACACACGAGCCACACATATGTACACCAATATATTAGTGCAATTTAGTGTGTATGAGTGGCACCCTGCCAGTTAACTCAGCATCAGGTGGTGAAAGTTATAATGTTTATAGCAACTAAAGACCTGCTTGCGTAACAGTATTTGTGATCAGTGTAGGGGAGCCATTTTTGGGAAAAGCTAATATTAAAAAATATACTAGTAGCTAACCATAAGATTAACACATTATTTTGAAGGCATCCTTTTAAGTATGGTTGGCGCAGATTATATGTCTTGGGATAATTTCATATATATATATACATATATTTATATAGGGCCTGTTTTTTTCCGCTGTACAGTACACAATACATGAATGCAGGGCGTGATACATAAAATCATAAGGAGAAAAGACTCAAATGACTACAGATGGAAAAAGATGGCAAGTGTAACCTTTTGACACTTTTCTTCTATTTATACTATATATTTCCAAATACATGCTTTTGATCGCTGAAAGATAAATAATCTAACAGTCTGTGCCACTGCATGACATATGGACTTAAGGTTTCAAGGAGGAACAGACAGTACCTGAACTTAATAAATATTGATTTTATGTTATTTTACTATTAAAAATTTAATCTTAATTACAACTTGTGTGGGTTTTTTTCACTCCTAGAATTTCTACTAAGAAAAACCAATTTTGTTCATTTGTCCAGATATAGTTGTCTTCAGGAATAGAAAATCTAACCTGTACGCTTGAAAAACTGTAATTATGATTTGGGTTAGGATCCTCGATTTCCTTAAAATCATTTTTTTACATGACTTTTCCCATTAAGAAAAATAGTTCAATTGTTTCTTTTTTTAAAGATTTGCATCATTCACAGTTTTGTTTCCTTTTCATATTTATGAATTAATGTGTGGAACAGTGTTTTCGAAAAGCTTGAGGGTAAAATTTGCTTTGACTTTTTCGATAAGGTAGACAAAGAGGTAAAAGACGGTACACTGATGAAATAAAGTCTGCATTTTTAATCTCCTTACCAAATGAAACAATTAGTTTTATTTCCAATTAATGACTATCAATAGATGACTAACGTTTTAATTTATCTTCGTTTGTTCCAAAATAATCTATTTTCTTTACAACATAGAATAAACGCGGAATGTCAGAGGGGTTTTGGACCATTTATCCCAAGACATTATGAATTTGTAAATCCTATAACAATATTAGTCAGACATGCCTTGGCTATCCAATTGGTATACAATTTAATTATTCTTATCTTATTTAAGAAACTTTCAATTGTCTAAAGCTATGATTACTGGGAAAAGTATGGTATAATCATGCCCGCATACACACATCACTATGCAAAGAGGGTGTTGGTGTCCTTTGGTAAAAACCATGACAAAATAGTACTGTTTTAGTTTCTATCTATTTTCAATTATTCTCAGGCCTGGAGAATGCAATACCTATGGCAAAATTAAGAGGAGTGATTATTTTTTAATGAATTAGAGAGGTACTTAGTTAACCTTTTTAAATGTGTTATTATTCATCTATTTATTTTATTTGTGATCGTAAAATTGTAAAGAATGTTCTGTTTTGTTACCTTCATACGAAAAAAGTTGAGGATTTATTAAATTTCCACATGAAACAGTAAACTAAGATTCTGTGAAATAATTTCAGTGAAAGAATTGTAGGGCTGTTGACCCGTATCTACATGGCTTTAGATTCTTGCCCTATCTATAGTTGATGGTATTACACAATCTTTAGTAGAGCAAATGATTCAACGTGATAATGAGGTTCCTTGGGCTGCAAGGTTTAAATATTTTTAAACTTTGCTTTTTGAATATTCAGTTTTTCTTATTTATTTCCTTATTCAATTTTTAATATAACATGATTTGAAGTTACTGCAACACTAATCAAATTTTTATTTTCTTTTATAATTAGGTAAAATTAAGATTTGATATCGAGATTGTTAAGTCGCAAAAGTGCATTGAATTACTGACCTATTGGGAGTGAAAATCATTGTACATCAAACTAGGTGCAGGATAAATTTAAGATAACAGCTATGAACAACACTGAAGATTATAATATCATAATAGAACAATTTTACAGTCTCGTAATTAACACAGTAGTTACTTAGTGGACGT
>RDPX01000219.1:1261543-1290243 GCA_003991215.1 Morbakka virulenta
AATAATAATAATAATAATAATAATAATAATAATAATAATAAGGATAACAGAAATATTCCACAGTTTTCACTTTTTTTATCTTATTTATTCTAAAAAATTGAAAAATTGTTTTGGAACCATCTTGCATTTGCTGGTCTAACTCGGTAAACTAAAGAGAATGGTAAAGAACTCCTTACATCCCCTTTTCAAAGTGTACGCAGTATATGAAAATATTGTTTTCTTTTGAGGGATTTTAATATCGATCAAAGTGAATTAACACCATGTTTAGATTGATGAAGATTGTATGCTCGCACTTTTGGCGCTATATTCTTTTGTGTCGGGTATCATTTTTAACGTTAATAAAGTTTAATTCTGTGCAGAAAGCTAGCTATCATTATGTTGAGTCTCAAATACAACACCAACAGTTGTGAAGTGGTCCTGAGAACGAAGATAGGCATTGGTACTCTAGAAAAGGTTTCACTATTTGGAGCTGTGTAACCATTTCCGCAATGAAAAAATTTTCTCAATCAATAGCCAATGCGATTACTCAGTTTCAAGGGTGTTTATTTGATACATTAAAGAACAAAAGCACTTGAACACACTTATTGATATACACTCTCACTTACTAAACTTTAAGCTTATGAACAAGGAAAGATCAAAATTGGAATGTGCATTTTTGTATTTTCGTAATTGTCTATGTCTCAGTGTTTCTGTGCAACTTTTCTGGAAATTTTAACTAGTGGTAAATTTTGCAGAGCATCAAATCACAACCAGCAACCTCAGATTTCGAAAGCATATCGCAGTGTTTATGCTGTTCCTAGTACGCAAGCTTTTTGAAAAAGATATTTAACCTGACTAGTTTAATCCACGGTTGGAAACCTCACGATACTCAAACTATTGCCTTGATAACGATGGTCATAACTTTAACATTCTTACACTCATAAATCCTTTTCACTTCCCATTTTAAGTTTTGGTATGGTCCAACTTTCTTCCTTTCCTTTTCGAAAACTCTTGTGTCAATTGGATATGAGGCACCTGTTATTTTACGGAATCGTCCTTCCTTTTCAAGTATAATAATATATTGTCTTGAATGCTCCAAAACTTTATCGAGCTGAAATCGCCTGTTCCAGAGTACTTTACCTTTGTCGTTCTCAATAACACCATTTGGTTTATGGACTTACCCTTTTTCTGTGAGTTTTAAATCATACTTCTTACAAAGCTGTCAATGCAAGACATGGGCATTTTCATCATGTCTTCACTACTTACATTCAAAGACCAAATAAGCCACTGTCTCCTTTCATTTTCCACATATTCTGCAGAGTGGCAAAGTGGTTTCTTTTTCTATGTGGTGTCTGATGCATCGTGCTATTACAACTTGTACTTATGCTGTCATTATTGTGCCTTCAGCAGCTTTTCTAAGGTCATAATTTTTACCAATCCAAACTTCTTTTGTCTGTAAACTCATCTTTACTTAAGAATACAATATAAATTTCTTTACTTTTCAAGTTGGTTTTTTATCCCTTTAATCGTTGCTTTGTCCTTACCAATCTCTAATATTTTTTTCTTTATCTGTCTTTGATCATAGGTTCTATACTGGTACGTGCATATTCATAAAATCTGCTCTTTTCTATTAACACACAGTCTTCGATGCTGATCAAACCTCTTCCTCCCTAAGCTATACTAATGTACAACCGATCAACGTTTCCCTTTTTGTAAAACTTGTTATAGATAGTCAGAAACCTACAAATTCCCCAATCTTGTTCTTTCAGCTCCGTTACCCTGCAATCTATAATACAGGCACTATTGTTGTAGTTTTAGTTGTATACGCTGCTGGAGGCAGAGTGAAAGACTACCCCGATGAGATTGATCCAGCTTCATGAAACAAGAAACCAACTTCCACTCACCGCCGAACAAGTGAATATCCAGAACCCACAGTAAGTCCTCTCCAGTTAGTATCTGTGACCAAGTACGTAGGTTGCACCTGGAATATCTCTATCAACCACAGGGGCGTCTTTAACGCCCCTGTGTTTCGGAGGGATTCAATTTCAATCGTTTTCAATTGATTTCAATTGCGAGACAAAGCCAGCAGTTGTCCGACCATACGAGGTTTCCCAGGATTATTCCTGGGTGCCGCCTATACATACTGGCAAGGCGGGATCGAAGAGCATTAGCAGCCTACAAGCAAGGCGGATCCTACTTACCTAAATGGGGGCACTATTTCCAAAGTCCTTCTCCAAATCGACGACGAACCAGATTGGAAATCACAGGAACGGCGAGATCGATTTCTTTGATGGTACGGAAGAACAGAAGTGAAGGCTATTCGTTACTGCCTAGTCAGGAGAACCTAACTGATCAGTATCCAGGCGCCACCACGTGGAGGATGACCTTCGTTGATGACCACAGCTATTGTGTGTGTGTGTGTGTAAGTTGCTGGAGGCAGATTGGAAGACCACCTCGGTGAGCTCGATCCGGTTTCATGAAACGGGAAATAAGCCTTCCCTCACCGCCAAAACAAGTGAATATCTATAGCCCACAGCAACGGCCCCCAGTATATAGCTGTGACCAAGTGATTAGGCTGCACCGGGAATATCTCTCTCAACTACAGGGGCGTCGAAGACGCACATTTCCTGGTTGGTTTTTCAAAAAATTTTTCCAAATCGACGGCGAACCAGATTCGAAATCACATGAACGACGAGATCGATTTCTTCCATGGTACGAAAGAACAGCTTGAATCGAAGGCTATTTATTACTAACTAGTCAGAAAATCCTGGCTAATCAGCATCCAGGCATCACCACGTGGAGGTTGCCTTCTTAGACGCCCAACAGCTATTGCATTTTATAACTGCTATTGCTCTGGAATTGATAGCAATAACGACGTTTTTGCTGTTCAATTTTGATAACAATAACTTTTTTGCCCTTCTGAGATATTGCGAATTTATATTTTTCTTCATTAATTTGCCTTTAACACCAACAGCCTCTTGTACCTCAAGGTATTTCTACCTTCAGTCCATGTCAATCTCTTTTTATCCTATCTCGAGATGGTACTTTTGTTCCATAACTATGCTCATGTTTCCCCTTTTTTATTATTAATATTCCACTCTTACTTATTCCAGGCTCCATTCTAATGTCTTCGCTAAATAAACGCACTATATTTATCATTTGTTTCTCTTATTTGCCAATGAGTTTTTTAATGATCAATAAAAAAACAGATGATTCACTCGTTAACAAGAGCTACAAGATTCGTAGCCGACCGGCACTTTACAGAGAATTAGTGAAAGTATAATTGAACAAATAACAAATAGTAAAGGGAACATACTATCGCCTTGGCGAATACCTTGCTTTATTTTAGCTTTTGCATGATCATCTCTTCCTGAAATCAATTTAGTCTCCCAATGAAACACACTTTTTCTTTAAAGATCTTGGATATTATCTGCAATTCAAAATATATCAAGGCAATTAATAGTCCATGAGTGTGGGATCATGTCAAACGTTTTCTTATAGTCAATCCAGCCCATTGTCAATCCAATCCAGTACACTGTCCTCATTTTACAATTCTTTATAACGACTTTGTCAATAGGAAACTGGCCTTTCCTGACACTTGACTTTTTTCAGTATCCTTCTTGCTCTTTGGGAAGGACCTTGTTTTGATCTGGTTTGTCTGCTTTAAAAGAATGCTAGTAAAAAGCTTCCACATCAGTGCTTAGCATGTTGTTGGCCTAAAGTTTGCGACCACGCTGTGTAGTTTTTTGTTTCAAGTTTTCTCTTCTTCTTTTCAAAATGTCTTACTCTCTTTTTCCAATATCCACATTTCCTTGCTTTCAGATATATAAACATACAAGAAAGTTGTTAAATCAAAACACAATCTTCTACATTTATCAATCCTAGCCCACCTTTTGCTCTTTTTAGATAAAGCCTATCGATGACCCCTTTTTTATGGAACATACAATACAATATCAACAACTTTTTTGTTTTCCTATCCAAATCTTTCAGTTTTTTCTTTTCAAAACGGGCAGATAATACTTCTTTTCTATTCAACAATAACCAAATCTCGACAAGTCCTTTATTTAACATTCAAATCCCTTAACCTGATATTTATACCTTACATGTATAAAATTTACAGGACAAAGGTGAGTAAAATTTATTCTTTTGTTGTTAGTTATAAGATGAGGTTAGATGACCTGTAACCAGCTGATCAGCCAATGATCTTTAACTCTAATGTTTACCAGTAAAGTATTTTTTTGATCTTCCTAGTCATCTGAGATGAGAATAACCTCATCTTGTCCATCAGTCTACAGTTCATACTCCATCCTTGTGTTCTATAAATGCTTTTGTTCTGTTAGTAAGTGTTCATTTGGGATTCTTATGATCCGGCTATACGTATAACCAATCCAGCCCATTGCTATACCAATTTGCTGTCTTTTACAGTTACTTGTGCTGGTTTTGTCAATCAAAAGTTGATTTTTACTGCCTTTTTCTACTCCATAATCAAAAGGAGGCATTCAGTTACAATTACAAAGATAGAAAGAAGACCCGAAGTTGTAGACAAGTAAAAACTGTCTTTGCACCGAGCTGGCTTCAAACCAGTACTTATGGCAATCATGGTCACATGCTCTATCACCTGAGCTATTAGCCTCTGTCAATAACCAGGTAATTTTCGCACATATCTTTCACCTAAGCGCGCAATTTCTTTCTTAAATCCCTATCGCTGAGCATCACACTCCAATCATGTATACAGGGACGTGCCTCCCACAAAACGACGACTTCCTTATCAAGTTTAGATCAACTGCACTCAACATACATAAAGGGCAAAGAAATTGAAAATCTATATCATATTATTTTCAGAAAATACTTTGCTGCCAAGCTAAACTTGTCACTCCAACAAGAAATAAAATCATTTGTCTATAAATAATTAATTAGTTAAGAATGGTGTGTGTTTTTTACTTGGCATTCTTACAATGAATTAACAGAATTTAGCCATGTTTATTAATCTATTTGATTTAAATAGCAAGAGAGGAAAATAAATGTTGAAGAGGTTTTTAAACACCTGCAAAAGTCTCCTCTGACAGTAAAACAGATAGAAAAAAACACATTATTACCAGAAAGTTGTCGATTTTACCTCCGCCAAATGTTGCCGAGATAAAAGCTGAGGAAGGGTCAGGAGCAGGTGCTTAGGTTAAGTTAAATGCATTTATTGGAAGGATATTTTGTGGAAAAGAGATTTTTAAGCAAGATAATTTAATAAATACCACACAGAACATTCTAGCTTCTTTTGACAAATAAAGAAATGGAGCTAATTGGTTTGGAATCAACTAATAACATTGGTCTTGCTGGTAGTTATTCATATTATGATTAGCATAAGACATTCCTCACTATTCTTCTAATTAGTTCCAATGTAAAGCTCTCTAAACAAGAAAGTAACTGGAAAAGGAGAGAAGGTGCATATATCATGCTTGTTCCTACTATAATATTCAACACCTATTTTTTCGAATTGACTACTAGTTGAATTCAACTGGCGACAATTCAAATGACATTCCTATCAGGTTTGAAAAGAATATTTTCTCATTTGACTCCATAGACATAACAAAAACCCATTAACTTAATATGCCAGCCAGGATACAGGTTTTGAGATTTTGTTTGCTTTTGTCTCTTATAAACTTAGCTATTTTTAATTGAAATTATTGCCCAGTTCATCACCAAAACAAAAAAGGAAGCTATACATATAAAAGAAGATTATTGCTAGTCTTAATAGATCAACTTTTTGGAATTAAATAAGTAAAAATAAAAATAATACCAAAATATTCACTGAAAGAACAATAATAGACAATTTGATAATATCTACGAGGTCTGAGCTTATTACTAGCTGGTGTGTAGGGCGAAAACAGGCATATCAAATCAAATAAGATTAAATATTTTGACAATTTTCTTCACTTATTCTGTATCATCAAGTCATTTGTTATAACAAGAGGTTTTGGAAAACTACCTAAAGATGAAATTCTATATTCAAGGACAAAAAAGTTTGTGATTTGGAAAAATATTTAACTATTGAGCTGGTTACGTGATCTTAACTAAACAATGTCATCATACTTTTTTCCGCTTTACCATTTAGATCTATTTTAGCGTTGCTTTTATTCTCCTTGAATAATATATATTCATATTGTACGTGTAAATTATTTTAATCTTTGGGTGCTTTTACCGAAATTTTATTCTCAATTTTGTTACGCGTTACAAATTTTTCACAAAAAGACATTGGCTTGCATAAGATATATCATCCATCAAGAAAAAGCTTTGCTGTTCTAATAAATTTCCATATAAAATCAACCTTCTGATACCAATAAATAAAAAAGGACTTGGAAATAATAAGATGCAAGTAATCTTTACTGTAGTACTGATGTGCTTGTACTTGTTGTGGTGTCCTCGTCTATTGAGGGTTGCCGATCACCATTCTCCACAGGTCACGATCTTTGGCACGTTTGATTGTCGACTGTATGTTAGAGTTCAGGCCCTGGCAGATGTCTTTGAGTCAAGTTTGCCATGGTCTCCCTCTTGGTCGTTTGGCATGCACTCTGCCTAACAGGAGCTTGCGGATGAGGCCATCTTTTCTGATCATGTGTCCGAAAAGTCGTGGTCTGTGGTTGAGCAAGTGCTGACATAGTTGTGCCTGATTTCCAATTTTTTCTGCATACTTCTTCATTAGTGGTGAAGCTTCTCCAGGGGATCCGAAGTATCCGTCGATACCACCCCATTTCAAATGATGCTATCCTTCGCCTCACATCCTGAGAGTAGATCCACGTTTCAGATCCGTAGCCCATTATTGACCAAAGAAGGGATTGTACTAATCTCTTTTTGGTACCTAACCTGATGTTTCCACATTTCCATAGATCCTTCACGCTGCGTGCTACCTTCTTTGCCAGTACTATTCTTCTCTTGACCTCTTGTGAACTGTTGCAGTTGGTGTTAAAGAGTGCGCCCAAGTATGTGAACTGACACTAGGGTCAAAATGTCGAAAATTATGTTGCCATTAATTGACCCAATCCTCTATGAAGTCAGTCCTCGCACTTACAGATAGCATTAAAATTTTCATGCCACGTTGTGACTGGACTGCCTCTTATACTCTTACCACTTCGTGGTCTCCGCGTTAGTATATGATGTGCTAGCCTTCTAGTTAAAAGCCAGAGAGCATGTTCTGCTATTTTTCGTTTTCTTTTCTTCGCTATCCGATGTAGTTTTCCTTGCCCAGCTGGGATTAGAATTTACTCATTTCTTTACTATTACCATCCATCTGGCAACTGGACACTCCCAGATTTCTTTGAAGCAAAGCGCCTAACTTTTTCCCGAACCTTTTTGTGCTTTTCCAGTTTTCACATGCACACCATGCGATCAAGATGGCAGTATCAATGTCCAAGTATAATTAGATTCCAAGGTTTATTGGTTTTCACAACGAAACGAATCAGATCAATCGAGTTTCACTTGTTCTGTCGAGTCGATTGTTCACGTACGTTTCAATTTAATTTTTTGCTGTTACCTCGCTCGCTTCCCAAGTATGGAAGCGTCTTCACAGTTTTAAACAGATTACTATTTAATATAATATGTGGTCTCTTTACACCTTTGTACAGAACTTTAGTCTTATCTCCATTGATAATGAGACCAACTTTGGGACTTTCATTCCACAATCACTTTGTCAGATCTAAAGACAGCAGCAGAGCAAGATTTAAGATAGGCAGAACATTTTAAAGAGATGCGCACCCAAGTAGCTTTCATAAACATTTTGATTTTGGCAGCATACAGTACTTTCAAACCTTTAGCATGGTTATCATACCAATTACAAGGGCTAAAACATCCAAGATTATACAGAAAAAAAGGAAGAAAGCTCCTGGAATAAATGAAATCAATGAAAAATTGCTTCTGATGTTCCAGGAAGTAGTCATGCCTAGCTAGAATATTTATCCTATCAGATATGGATAGATAGCACTGTTTTACAAGAATAGAGCACATGAGTAATTGTTGAACGTTTCGAGGAAGGAGACCTTTCCAGCTGAAGCAACTGGAGAGGTGTAACTCCTTAATACTTTACAAGGAAAGTGTTCAACAGAATGTTGCTGAAGCTTATGCCAAGTGCATTTAAACCAAGATCAAGAGAAAAGCAGGCAGTGTTTAGAGAAGGACGATTATGTGAAAAACAAATTTATCAAGGTGCACTTGATTGAACACAGCTTAGAGTTTCAGTCACAGCCTATCCTGAGCTTCATGAACTTATGAAAGCCTTTGACAATGTAAATAGAGAGTCCTTATGGAAGACAATGGAGGTCTATAAAATAGCAGAGAAAATATCTAAGGTCATAAAGATAAAGCATATCAATCCTACGTGCCGAGTCAGGACAGTTTTGAGAACCACTGTAAAATTAAGAGAAAGACACAAGTCTCACTGATCTGGAGTTCATAGACGACATAATTTTGTAACCCAGTAGTAGTCATATTTTCGGTAGAACAAGTTGAAAGTTATTCCCTTCCATACAACATATGGAATGCTGCCAGGACCAGACGTTTTTTTGACTAAGTAGTTAACAAATATATAGAACCACTGTTGAATTTATTTCGATAAAGTATATTATCAATCCATTTAATTTTAACATACCAATAAAAAGTAAAAAATAATTGCTTAATATAGCTACAGACGTTTTTAAGTAGAGTTTCCATTGCCATCTGACTAAATATTAGCAACAACAGAGTACTGATCATATCACATGTAGACATTTGCATCCACAGAGTACTAGTAATGTAATACTTTACAGATTTTTACTTTGTGGATTGTTCGGCTATTTGCTTCTTTAAGTATAAAAATGGATACTAATTCTTTTGTGGAAACAGGTTTTTCCACCAAACAAGGTGAATACTTAACAATACTTGAGGCCAGGATTTGGAACTCACTGCGTTGTTCTGAATCGAACAACACAAGGGGCATCAAATACAGGGGCTACCATTTGACAAGTCAACCTCTCAAAGTTAGTAAGTCTCGATTTACTCAGAACGGAAGTATAATCTGCACTCTGCAGGATGAAGAAATAGACCCTCTATTTCCGGTTAATATCGCACTTAAGTGGGACTAAGTTTCTTACTCGATGCTTTCATGCTTAAGTAGCAATGACCAGTCATCTATTCGTGTGAAAACCTTCGACTTTTCACGAGCTGATGATTTACGATATCACTGAAGGAAGCATATGTACCAAAAGGGAGAAAGTGAGAAATTCCGTACATAAAAAACATGCCCGAAAATTTTTCAGACAAGAATATTCGGTCAAAAAATACTATGATGATGTGTTGAGTAAAGAAAAAAAACAAAAAACGTTTGGTCAGATTTAAAAAGCAGGATAATTATTTTCAAATTATAAAAGTCTTGTATTGATGTTTAAGAATCAGTTATTCTATAATTTGTTAAAGACGAAACCTTTACTTACACCATATAAGGAAAATTTTTATTAGTAGTAGAATTAACAATCAAGATGATTAATTTTTTTGGTTACCAAATTTAAAGTATTCAAAAAGTAAAGATAAGCTACCTCAGTTAAAGCCCTAATAACTTATTTTCTCTAGTAATTTCTTTTAAAAAATCAGTAGTCTTCAAAACCTGATTTGTTTTAATGTACATTGCAGTACATTGCAGTACAAATATTTGTAGTGTACATAAAACATTGTCTACTATGTATATTTTTCTCATCAGAAATATTTTAAAACTCTTTGAATTAACAACTACTAAATCAAGTAAGCAATCAGTTATAAATAAAACCATGACAAAAACAATTATCCAGGGCATATGATAAGTTTCAAAGCAAACAATGCACTTTTTGACATCACATTGTACACACAAATACATTGCTTTCTTCTTGCAGTGATTTATTGCACATCTGGACCACTTTTCAGAATGGTATGATAAACATGAGCACGATCATCCTTCAGGGTTTGCAGTCGATTTGTTTGTAAGTAATCTCAAAACAATGAAGCTCAAGCCTAAGATCTACAGATCTGTAATCCAACAAGTGTTGCTGAAGAAAGATCAAGTGGCAATGGAAAACGTAGAGATAAGAATGATGACTTGGATAGATAAAATCTTCCTGCAATGGGACAGAACAAATAAAAACATACAGCAATTTATGAAAGTCCAAAAGGTAACCGTAAGAGCACGCAAAGCACATCTTCAATGGCACGGTCTAAACGAATGACTGGGACAGATGTTTTTTAAGCTGAAAGGAAAGAGGAACATTGCAAACTCTTCTTAACGCCTTCTATTGTCAGCAGTGTCCCATGCATTCAAATGTTATACATTTATGCAAGGCATGATTGAACTGTTGCCAGAGAATAACTTACGATTGACAATACCTAAAACAATGTATGGTCTTGTCTTGCTTTCCTAACTATTTCCTACCTACTAAATAAGCACATCAAAATAGGCGTTTAAGTGAATATATATAAAACACAAGAAGTGTACAGCAGATCTTTTCCAGTGTAGTAAAATAAACAGGAAAAAAAGATGAAAATAGTAAAATAGGAAGAAATATAGAAATCATGTCGATCAGAGAAGTCTGTTAATAAGGAGGAAAAAAGAGCCCCCTGTATAAAACTGGGCAGCAGGGTGTACCAAAACCATTAGTCTTTTTTAAAAATTTTGAAGGGAGGGGGGTTTAACGTCATTTTTCTCCAGCAATTGAAGCTCAGACGGTGCCCTATAGAGGGATTTTATCTTAACAGTGTGAAATTTCTTGGCCGGATGCCCTTCCTGACACCAACCAATGGCTTTTTCTTTTGTAAAGTTCCAAATTCTCCTGGCCAGCTGGGAGGATCAAACCTGGAACCTCTCGGTTACTGTGCAACTGCACTAACCATAAAGCCACGGCTCCTCTGGTCTTGTTTGAAAAAAAATTTGTTATTTTACCTTGCGATCTCTTGATATATGATAGAGGAAAAGCAGAAGCATTAGCATGATATCAATCATATTTCTACTTATTAAGTCCTGAAAACCGTTTATATTTCTCACGTAACCATGGTTAATTTCTGACATTTGATTTCCCTTTAATTAAACAGCTTCTAACTGTAAAATCTTTGTCCTTGGGTGCTGAGGCCGATAAGATATTCAGTTCCTTTCACACACCTTAAAAATACTAATATCATTTTTATTCCAAATGGCTTTCCATGATTTTTTTACAACCAGCATAAATGTCAAACTTGGTAAATGCTTTAAAATGTAAAACTTCTCTTTGATTGATTTTATCAAATGCATATGTTTTAGTTTATGCGTTGATAATCTATATATATAAAAGTGAGTATGTTTGTTTGTTTATCTTAAAGTAAATTTATGAGAAAACTACTGAACCTAGGAAGCCGAAATTTGGAGTGTGATTCTATCTTTATCCGGGGGTGATCTGAGATATAAAAAGCTGACTTCGGAGGTCACATTCTTGGCGTTAGGGGGCGGCCAATCCCATTTTCAAGGTGAAGGAGGCCTCCAGTCAAAAATTTGAATAAAATTAAAAATATAAAAATATCAAGAATATCATTAATAAATAAATTCCAAAGCAAAAATAAAACAATATTAAACCTTTTTTGAAATTAAGAAAGTTTATTTACTATAAAGTAATCTCCTTGACCGTAAAAGTCCTCGGCACTGTAGTGGGGAGTATCCTCGTCTATCACTCGGGAGACCAGGGATCGATTCCTCGCAGGGAATTACTTTCTTTTTTTTTGCTTTTTTTTTTCATTTTTTTTTCTGGCAATGTATTGTCATAGCATGTTTTATTTGAAGTTCTAACGTTTTCTTTCGTTAGATTACCAAAGTTTAAATTATCTATTATTTCTATACCACACCCCAAGTGTCAAGGTAGTTGCAGCTCTTTGAACTCAAATGGTCTACCATCACACATCTGATTGAGCAATACCTTACAATCATCTTAATAGGGCATTTTTAGCCTATTAAATTGCACTTTTTTACACGAGCAACGCTGGGTACTTCTGCTAGTTGAGATATAATTGGGTAGCATATTTTGACTTGCTTTCTTTAAGGGTTATTAAAAGGACTAGCTTTTAGTGATTTATTAAGAGACAAATCTTGAATACGTTATGCTTTATACCATTTTGGGTATTGGGATAACTAGACGTTAAAAAATACTTGCTAAAATGTGTTTTTAAGCAAGATTGGTAAGTAGCTTATTCACCATAAAATATTTAGGAAGGCGATTTAAATTTTTTGCATTATGTATCAAAATATTAGAATCCTCCTGTCCTTTTATCTGGTTTTACTTACTATTGAAGATAAGAGCTCATTTCATCTATAAATGTTTGAATCATTAACGTTCATGATAAAAATAACGTTTAATTGGACAACAAGATGGAAATATTTTCCTTTATGTTAGGATTTTTCCAGTTTCATTTAGAGTCATTCTTGAATTTTCTTTACTAAAGCTATCCAAGTTTCTCTTTAGCTTTTGTCTAACAGTTTCTCTTATTTTCACATTTTTGCCTTCTTCTTCTGAAAATATATAATACATAGAAGGTATTGATGTTTTGCATAACTTAATATATAATACTGTGCTATATGGTAAGACCAACCATGATGGAACATAAGGAAATACCATTTACAAAAACGTTTCTTGTTTTAATTTGATGTACATTTTTCATTTATCTTATTCATCGCAACATCAAAGAAGTTTGTTGCTCGAATCAGTTCAGTCTGAACAACTAAAGAATTTTGAACTAAGCTGAATGTAGTTTTCAAATTAGAAAATTATTTCTACACATAATAGTTTAAAGAAACTACTCTAATTCAGCCTGCAATATCATATCTATTTCTGTTTGATAGTCCCTATTCACCATAATTCATACAAAACAGTGAAATTTGTTGGGTTTTTTCCCATATAACTTTTTACTTGTTAAAAAAGTTTCTTGTTTAAATTAGATGTACATTTATTTATTTAGATGTAAACTTCCAAACGGCTTTCTGTTCGATAGAAAAGCTAAAAGAAGATCAGAATAGACTGCAAACAACATCAAAGAAATTTGTTCCTTGAATCAGTGTAGTCTTAACAAATAAAGAATTTTGAACTATGTTGAATGTAGTTTTCAAATTAGAAAATTATTTCTACACATAATAGTTTAAAGAAACTACTCTAATTCAGTCTGCAATATCATATCTATTTCTGTTTGATAGTCCCTATTCACCATAATTCATACAAAACAGTGAAATTTGTTGGGTTTTCTCCCATATAACTTTTTACTTGTTAAAAAAGTTTCTTGTTTAAATTAGATGTACATTTATTTATTTAGATGTAAACTTCCAAACGGCTTTCTGTTCGATAGAAAAGCTAAAAGAAGATCAGAATAGACTGCAAACAACATCAAAGAAATTTGTTCCTTGAATCAGTGTAGTCTTAACAAATAAATAATTTTAAACTAAGCTGAAGCTAATTTTTAAATTAGAAAGCCTGAAAACGAAATTATTAAATCAGGAATTGATGAAATTTAATGAGTTTACGGTGTTTTATTCAAATATTTTCATAAACAAATTAGTGTTTGTCTACTAGTGGAACATCCAAAATATAAAGCCATTTGTTATAAAGAGACAATAAGAAAACAAAATTTTTTTTAGTTTTTAATAGAACTGTCTCTGAAAATGTTGGGAAGAAAAACATGTTAATTTTCATGGTATAAATTTGAAAGCTTATCACTGTATTGTGATGGTGAAACGCAGCTGCATGTTGAGACAAGATCAATGAATTTACTAACACAAGTTATAAAATTCAGGACTTTAAGAAATGGAAAATTGCAAACAAAATTCTCTAATAATAAATAGTGTAGAAAAAAAACAACAATCAAAATAATGGACTCTGGTTTCCTCTAGTAGTCAGAAAATTGTTCTGAGCAGGTAAACTGCCTTTATACAACTATATTTTTCTGTAAGAAAGAAATTAGAGTTATTAATTCAACTTGTACCTGTTCCTGTGAGCTGTCAAAGTACTCTCATAGTCAATGTAAACACTTTAGCAACGAAATAACTCGCAATTCTGATAAAAATTGGAAAAAGTAAGGGTAAGAAAGAGATAAAATACTTTAAATAAAAAATAATAGGACCATGGAAATGGTCTAGTTCTCTAGTTTTTATCGTAATACCAGGTTGACATGATGTGTGCTAGTCCAATTAGGAGTTTTTTGCTTTTGTAAAACCAAAATAATTTTGTAAAAATGTGCATTTGTTTCTTTTTAAGGACACAGTCAAGGGGAGAAATTAATCTGGTGCAACTGGAGCAACTCAACTGTCAGATCTGATTGAAATGTTTTTTTCAATAAATGTATTTTCTGATTTTTACAATGCAATGTCAAATCTTAATCCTCAACTGTCCATAAAATTATAAATGTAAATATAAATAAATATAAAATAAAAATAAATAAAATATATAAATATAAATATAAAATTACAAATTTGAATAATATTATAAATTTAAATAAAATTAAAAATTTGAATAGAATTATAGATATGAATAAAATTGTTTATTTCAATAAATTGTACATTTCAATAAACTGTTAGCTTTAATAAGCTATCAATTCGAATTAAATTGTAAATTTCAATTGCTTTTCGGCCTTCGATTTCACAGTACCCAAATGGTAGGAGATACATTACCTGGTCACAGGTTTTTTAATGTAAAAGTAACATGAAAGGACCCCCTGGTCGTTTGCTTCAGTTAAGACAATGAGAAACGTCTTGAAGATGTATTTACCAATGCAGGTCTTTCAAAAATTACTGTCAAGGCTTTCTGTCATTAGCTTTGTTCACCTTAAACAATAAAGGCATATTTTTAAGATACCATGCCCCACCCAAAACAATCAGGCATCTCCATTTGGAGGTTTTCAGCTCCATCATATTTTATTGTCAATTAAAAACCATGGCTGCCAAAAAATATTTCTTGTGGGTGTATTACAATCAATGACAGTAGGTGATACCCGTTTACGTCCTGAAATTAAAAAGAAATATTGGAGCACAGGAACTTCAAAGAAATATCTACACCAAAAAACATTCATTTTCTGAGTTTTAAAAAGTCTAATTTTCCTCAGGCGAGAAGCATTAAGCAGAAGATGTTGAGCCACTGAAGTAGAACTTGCTCTGTTACAAAAGTATGTCTTAAATAGGTTTACCATAAATTAATTCTCTCACATAAGACTAAATTGATTGGTAGGGTCACACGTACTTACACACTAACCCGTACAAATCATCCAAAGCAGCTTTGTACTGCTTAATATGAAAGATACTTGCAATGCTGTTTAGACTTTTAGGACCTGTTCTTTTTACTGTGCAAAAAATGTTGCATGGTCATCAATAAGGGCAAATGCTTGGATCAGAAATCACTGGAAAACCTTTTCTTTAACTCACTGAACTGCTGTTTTATAATATGAAATTGAAATTGTGTATTCTAGTATTTTCTTGATTCTCTATATCATCATTTCTTGCAGTCCTGAAAGTGATTACGGGCTAATCCAGGTTACGTAGGACAGAACATGGTCTCATCTAATATGCAACTTTTGTACGAATCCATTTACACTAGCATAACTGTTTGGCACACACTTGGTGAAACTTTAAAATCTATTTATTTCGCTTTTCTTATAGACCTGAAATTATTGACTCGACAAGAATCAATGCTGATGCAAGCTGCATATCCAATGATTGCAGCTTATCTGACAGGGACTATTCCATAAGATTCAACTATTCTATTACCACTAGGTTTATTACAGATAGCTGATCTAGCAGAGAACTATTAGACAATGTTTCATTGTCCCTGTGTACATTTTTTACTTTTATAAGATGCACGAGGTTAGTAACTATGGCAGTTAAGATTTTCTTCATAGTTTAGCATGCTGAATACTGGTATGCTCACCTGGCCTCAGATAATCATTTCAGCTTTATTGGCTTGAATAAGTTATCAAGCTCCTGGATAAATAGGAACTTTTGACATCCAACTGAAGTGTGTACACAAACAAAATTTCACTAAAGTCTAGAACATAAAAAAGCTATGATGTACCTAATCGTTAATTTTTGGACTTGATAAAAAAATTGGTATGGTATCGTCTCTTTTTACATCAGTAAAAATTTAGGAAAGATTGTGTTCTTGATGTGGTGAGGATTTATCTTCCCAAGCCTCCTCTTGTAGGTCGTACACCATCAATAGTATGTTAAAAATTCTTAAAAATGACTGCTGTCTTCATTTCACTAGTCCAGATGACATGATCCTGGAAATGTTGAGATAACACGTTGCAGTCTTTTTGCCCTCATCTGCTAGATACGAAGAGGATCAATAAGTAAGCTTTGATATATCACAACTTACTTAAGCGTAGCTTTCATTTAGTTATTTTTCATTAGGATTCACAATTTGAAAGCAATCGGATTTAATGAAGGAAAACACATTAAAATAAGATAAAATACAGTATTTCAATTTGATGGAAAAATAGGTTGAACACATTCATATGAAGATAAAAAAATGAGACCTGTCAGAACGATCTATCTATTCTAGTCAAAAGGGTCAAACCCGTGTTAATGGACTTAACCCTTATCAATAAACTTTAGAGTTTTTCATTTATTTATACAGTACTAGGGTGCAGATATACTTTGCATTTGTCTAATATAACAAAGTTTTCATGTTTGTTGATAGTAATCTGTTTAAACGCTGGGTTTTAAGTTTTTTAAGGCGTACCTAAGGGCATATACTACAATTGAAATCATTTCAAACATTTGTTGTATACACTTTCTGTATGTTTCGAATTAATGACCCATATGTAATAGGATTCCCATTAGTTTTGTTAACAAAGTTTGTGTCTCCAGGGCAGCCCAATTTTACAACTAAGCATAACTTCTATTCTTTGTCCTAGATGAGAATGTTGGGCTTATTTTTGGGAATTTCCGTTGTTGTTTTGCTAGAAATGTTCCACTAGTATTCTCTTCTATCAATTTCTAAAACGTAGTCTGGGTCATCGTTTTTATTGTGTTTGGTATATGAATAATTATTCTTGGTGATAACTTTTAGTGGGTACTTGTCTACCGCATCATGTTGGAGTAGTAACTAATAACATCCAGATATTCCAGAGTAAGGGGTGATGATTTGGTTCTTTTCCTCGACATTGTTCTTACCCAATAAACTTTTGGTGTTTACTGCTGGTCTTACCTTAGTAAGTGAAAGAGATTTTCTCCAGACCTTCATAATTATTCCAGGCAGATTTTGTTTTGTGATCTGCCCTTGAAACGTAATATAGAGGTTAGTAGTAAGTGTCTTGAAATATTTTCTACCATCACACACAAGTCTAAAATCAACTGTAATTTTGGAGTTATTTATTGGTATAAAGTTTGAGACTGAAGATAAGGATGAAGAAAAGGAGAAGTTCTTTGAAGAGTTGGAGGATACTATCAGGAGCTTCCCCCCCCCCCTCAATAGGAGCTGGTGATCAATGGGGCAGATCTCAATTGACACATTGGCAAAAACAGAGCTGGTTTCGAGAGACAGCTTGAACCCTTTGGACTGGGCCAAAAGAATAAAGTAGGACAAAGAATATTGGAGAGAGCAGAGGCTTTAGATATGCTGGTCGTTGATTCATGGTTTGAGAAACGTAGGGAACATCTTGGGACATACTACAGTGGAGGAAATGAGAACCAGATTGACTACTTCCTGACAAGAAGGGAAAAGAAGAAGTATGTAATGGATTGTAAAGTGATCCCAGGAGAGCGTGTTGTAGCTCAGCATCGGTTGTTAGTAATGGACGTGAAGCTGGAGCGCAAGAGGAGAAAACAGGTGAGAGGAAAGGAAAGATACAGGTGTGGAAGCTGGACAATAGTGATGTACAGACAAGCTTCAAGGACAGAGTCTTGAGAGGGATAAACCAAGTGGAGGAAGCTGTGCCTATTAATGAGGAATGGAATTTCATGAGAGATGTGATGACAGCTGAGGCTGCTGAGGTATGTGGAAAAAAGAAACCACTAAAGCCAGCATGCAGAGAAACTTGGTGGTGGTCGGATGAAGTAAAAGCAGAGGTGAAAAGGAAAAGGAGGATTTCAGAAGTTGGGAACAGCTGGGGACTGCTGAAGCTGAACAGAAGTACAGAGCCAGTAAGAGGGTAGCAAAGAAAACCATTGCAAAGGCAATGGTTGGACTCAAGGGAAGGACAGAAAAAGATATTCAAGGTAGCAAAAGCAGGGAATAGACTGAAAAGAGACATGTAAAACATCGCAGTGATACAGGATAGTGATGAAAAAGTACCAACAAGTGAGAAAGACATCAAAGGAAAGTGGAAAGCGTGCTTCAGTGAACTTTTGAATACGGAAAATGCAAGAGAAGAGCTCGAGGACGTACAAGGAAGTGAAGGCACCGAGAGGTACATCCAAGAGGAAGAAGTGAAAGAGGCATTGAATCAAATGAAGAAAGATAAAGCTTCAGTACCATCAGAAGTAACAAGCGAGATGATCCGAGCGTTAGGGCAGGAGGAACTAAAGTGGCACGCAAAGTTTCTGAACCGACTGTGGTATGATTAGGTAATCCCAGCGGACTGGAAGAGAAGCACCATGGTATCGGTCCACAAAGGGAAAGGGAATGCGAAACGTATAGAGGAATTAAGCTGCTGGAACAGGACTTAAAGATCTATTAAAGAACACTGGACAGGAGGCTGAGGCAACAAGTTAACATCAATGATATGCAGTTTGCGTTTATGCCAGGGAAAGGAACAGTTGATGCAATTTTCATATCAAGACAGAGACAGGAAAAGACCTAGGAGGGGAATCGAGCAATGTTTACGGCATTTGTAGACCTAGAGAAAGCATAGGTCCATGTTCCCAGAAAAGTCCTCTATTAGTGCCTCAGGAAGAGGGGAGTGACAGAAAAGATGATCAGGGTTGTGGAGAGTCTGTATGTAGGAGGTCTAACCATGTGACAGTGCAGCGCTGGAAACACTGACGCATTTCCTGTGGCAGTAGGGTTTCATCAAAGGTCTGCGCTTAGCCCTTTCTTGTTCGCTGTGGTCATGGACACAGTCAGCTGCACGGTCAGAAAAAGGACCCGGATGAGCTTCTGTACGCAGACGACATTGCCATCTCAGCAGACTCTGAGGAAAAACTCCAAGAGAAGATCCGAAAGTGACAGGAGGACCTGGAAGCAAAGAGCTTGAAAGTGAACGCCAGGAAGACGGAAGTGATGATATCAGCAAGAGAAGGGGGTCTCCGGGTAGCAGTGAAAGATCGTCATGACCAGGAAATCAAGCAAGTGGACAAGTTCAATTATTTGGGAACAGTGGTGAATGAGACGGGACGAAGTAGAGAGGAAGTCAAGGCAAGAGTGAACAAGGCGTGGGGAAAGTGGAGGGAGAGTAATGATGTAGTATGTGACAAAAGGATGGCAATTAAGTTGAAAGTTAAGATCTATAAGACTGTGATCAGACCAGCTCTTCTGTACGGCATGCATGCTTTGGTACTGAGGAGAGCAGAGGAACGGCTACTCGAGAGTACAGAAATCAGGATGCTGAGGTGGATCTGCAACATATCTTTAATGGAATATCGTACGAACGAGGATATCAGGAAATTTCCAAAGGTGGTGAGCATCAAAGAAAAGCCAAGAGAGGCAAGACTGAGGTGGTTGGGGCATGTAATGCGAATGGGGAAGCAGAGTACAATGAAGAAGTCACTACTGGCAAAGGTAGAAAGGAAGAGAAGCAAAGGAAGGCAGAGGCTCCGCTGGAAGGATGTGGTCGAAAGAGACATGAAGAGCGTTGGGACAAGAAATGCAATGTGGTAAGATCGAGGAGAGTGGAGAAGGTCATGTCGAGCGACTGGCCCGACATAGCGTTGGACCAAGGCCGAAAGGAGAAGAATAAGAATTTTAAGACTGAAGGTATGTTGTTTTTTGCCCTTCTCTGTTTCTTTTTTTTCCAAGTATTTGGGAAAGGATCAGGTTTCTCTGGAGTGGCATGTTAGCTGAGGTTTCCCACAAATTTCATTTTTATTTTTCTAATTGTTCTAATTGTTCTTGGTTACTTTTTCGGTGCAAGATATTCCACCCATTTTTACAATATTCCATAATTGAAAAGGTCAGTCTTTGACAGTATTTTTTTACTGATATTCCAACATTCATAAAGGTTAAAATGTTTTAATGAATACCCAGTTTTACTATTTTTGAAATATAGACAGAAAATATTCAAATATTGCCTTTATTTTGTTCAGATAGCCAATCAGAGAAAGAGGCGGGCTGTCTTCAACACTCCAGTTGTTTTCCTGAACTGATCTAATATTGTTCTATTTATGCGATCTTGTTTTGGTATCTACTGTGCAGTCGGAAGCCAGACAAAAAGATTTCGACCAAACTTTTTTCTGTCATATTTAGGTTCTGTACCACGAGATCGTGAATTTTAAATACTATAGGTTTCTATCCTTGCTGTTGATAAGGCTACATCTTGCTATGTTGCATACAAACAGATTAAGATTTATACTTTATAAAAGATGGCCTAAGCCTAGACTGTGTTTGTTTATGGATGTTTGGATTAAACAGCAAAGTCCTATTTTTTTTTTTAGGAAAAAACAATACTTATTTTTAAGTTTAATAGTTCTTAAAACGACCACCGGTCTAAGTTTCATAGAAAGTTTTTGCCCATCCGATTATTATTTTTCTCAAAACAAGCACCGATTGTTCTTGCTGACTGAAATATCATCTTGATAAAATTTAGTCTCTGTAGGGAAATTTTCCTAAAACAAACAATTGCTCTATGTTTTATTAGTCTGTGGTTTTTGTTAGTTGTTTAGTACCCAATAGACAGTTTTCTGTACAGGAGAGGATCAGATTCAAAGGGACACACAAATTTCTTTCCAATCGGTAACTCTTTTTAACATATCACTTCCCATGAGAAAGGTCTTTTGAATTAACATATAAACAAAATAAACTTCTGAAAGCCTCCTTCCTTGAAATATGTATATATGCATGCGTTTGTATAACAAACCAATAAAGAAAACTACAAGGAAACAAATTGGAGTTTGTATTTACTCGCAGATGAAATATTTCGTTGCCACTTGAAACCTCATCAGTCATATATATATATATATATATATATATATATATATATATATCATCAATATACTGTATTATTCCTAATAAGGACCCTGGATGCCCAAAAAGTTACGGGATAGGGGTGGTTATTAGGATTAATAAAGATTTAAAATTATTTAGCATTGCTATTTAAGACAATAATTTGGTGCCCGAAAACCGTGATGGTTTGATTCCTTTTATAGAAGAAAAACCTATAGAAACCAGGAAAATGATAATGTGATTGACAGATTTGCCTTTGCTGTGTACAGGAAAAGAAAAGAAGATGAAGTACTTACAATTTTGGAGCGTTTTGAAACGTGGTGACATTTTAAATGGGACTGATAATCACAAAAGGAGGAACTCGAAAGCTACTGGTAGGCTTGATATTCCTTGTATTTTTGTCTTTTTACTTTAACTACATTGCAACCAAGGTTTCGAAGACCCCTTGCACAGTTGATGCGGTAAGGTAGAACAAGAACTTTTTCTTAAAAATTTTAAGATGGTGGCAACAACACCTGCTCATCTTCCATGCCCCATCTCTTACTTTTGCAAAACTTTCAAAACCGATGATGGTACATATTAGAAAAAAGGGGGCGTTCATTAGGGAAAGGGTGCTTATTTGAAGGAATATGATATATATATATATATATATATATATATATATATATATATATATAGATAGATGTATACATATATATTCAGATATAAACGTTTATACATATATACATATATACATATATACATATATACATATATACATATATACATATATATAGAATCTTTAATTTCATACGGATTTACTGTAATACTTTATTTTGAAAAAAAATTGTTAATACTCAACTTTAATTTTCAATACAAACTTTAAGTGTTTTCAAATTTGTCTTTAAGGAGGAGAATAACAATGATATGTTAAGTTGTGTCGTCATTCATTGATAGGCCTGTTAATGAAATTCCCTGTACCTTTAAGTTGTATAAAAAAGCATTGCAACCACGGACTGTTAGTACCATGTAGGAAAAGGCGATTGCTTTCACATCGCCATCCCTACCATTGTCGACGTAGGTTTTAACAGAGCAGAGGTCTTGTGATCATCTTTTAGAGCGCAATCTGAATATTATTCACTCTCCTATTAATTCTTGAGCCAAAAAGATTACTGGCTTGAAACTTGGCAAAGATTCTTCCAACACAATTCCAGTACATCTGAGCGCTCAAAGCATTTAATACGTTGATAACAGCAGAAATTAAAAAATGAGAGGTCAAAGTAGTCAAAAACCGTTTAAAACCTTATAAATTGTGTTACTTTTAACATAAAACCCTTTTATTTTGTAAGTTGTCAATGGATAATCCTCCATGGATTTTAGGCTCCTTTTTTAAAACAATGTCTTTTATTTCTAAATAAATTTTTAAAGATTTGTCTTCCGAAAGTGAGAAAAAAATTTCAATTTTTAGACTATTACCAACAGTACACAATTATGACACAATGGTAATAGTATCTAAAACTAACCTTTTGCAAGTGTAGAAGCACAAAAATGCCCATAGTTAGTTTACCAAAATACATCCAGACCTGAATGTAATACAATTATGTAATGGGAACCTTAATGAAAAAAAAAATGTAAATGCCAACACCTCTTGGAATAAGCGTTGATAAAAAACCACGTGAAATCTTCAAATTTTTCAAAAGTAAAGAGATTACAGACGTGAGCAAAAATAATTTTTGAAAAGTAAACAAAAAGAACAGAAGTTAATAATATTAGATAAGTTCAATGATTAAATCTGAAAGAAAGTATTGAAAACATCAGTCAATCCTTTTATAACTATTTTCATTTTGTACATTTAACAAATCAGATCAAATGGGTGTATTACTTGCATTTAAACCCTTCACAAAAATCACACTTCTTTCAATTTCCTATTTAGTAGACCTTTACTGCTAACGTAGCCTGTACAATATATTTCCTCGTGAGAGGTTTGACAACATGCTTTCTACTCTTTAATGTTTTTATGGGGTTGGAGTCGTATGTCAGAGTATCCTACTATCTTACGTATCTTTGATAAAACATGCTCTTACAAACCAACCATAGACCTTGTACTGATAACAACAGAGTTGACATTTACCGACATTTGTTGTTACTTGATTGTTGTTTTTTTGTTTTTTTGGTAATGATTTTTGTCAGAGGATTTGACAATTTTTGATAGTGGCTTACTTTGTTAACATATTTTTATCATGATTAGTTGGTACAAAGTTTTGTTGTTTAAAGCCTACATTTTAACAGTAAATTTCTTTATTCAATATTATTACAGACCCCAATCAAAATCGAATAATATATGTCACCTACTCTTTGTCCATTGATTATGTAAAACTATGATGTACCATGTTCTTATCATTACACTCAATGTTCTGGCTTTTGTACGCACGGTATCAAAACTAAAATTATGTGTATTTTTTGGCCAATTTTTCAATCTTTTTTTTGTGGATGTCATGGTTGACAGCAGGTCAAAGACGTCAACATCATCTTTCATATAGTCATAAAAATGCAGTTTTGGCAAAAGATTGTAGTTAGAAAGAACAAAACTTCTGTTTAATTAGTCAGGTTTTTTGCTACCTACTTTGCTACTTTTCTTTCATTTGGTATTCCAATGCCATCTTTCCTCATCTTTCCAGTGATTGGTATATTATTCTTCAGGCATCAATCAGCATTATTAGGTGACATGAAGTAGTATTCAAGTAATATATTATCTTTCTTTAGTGCTTGCGATTTCGAAACTCTGATTGAATTTACAAATAAACAATTTTTACATTTGTCAGTACCTGTAACTTAATATAAACTTACATATTAGGATCAGTTTCTGGCTTACGAAAGAGTGAATCATATTGTACTGGTGTGATGGAGTTATATTGCTTGCAATTTATATCTCCTTATTTTCTCAAAATAAATCAATTTTCTTTTTTGTATAGTCAACTACATTCTGGAGAATATCATCAGTTGTCACGAGACTTCAGAATTCAGCAAAGGTGAGCAATTCCTTGTTTGGCATCAATAGTTGTACCAGCCTTTTTCGAAAGATTTCTTGGTGCTCTTCGTTCAGAATATTTTAGATTTGGTTTTACATTCGGATGATTAGTTATCCACTCTAGACTTGCACCAGTGTGTGTCTACCTCTAGGAAGGTATTTACCAGGTACTAAATGCTTTCGGCTTTCATGGTTGTTTCCTATTCAGTGATGCAATCGCACCGAGGACAGTTTACGTTAATTATTCCGTTTTTGTCGACATATGTTGCCGGTCGACAATTTTTTTACTCCTGTTGTCTAGGCTAGTGAGAATATTACAATCTCAACAGGATTGTTTAGAAACTTTATATTTATTGTGTTTTTCATGTTCTCAGAAGTCATCCAAATTATTTAAGAAAATACTTTAAAGGGGAAAATATCTTATGAAAAGAAAAATGTTGTTTCCTTTTACTATCCAGCATATTTACAGCAACTAGTAAAACGTAAAATAAAAGTTGGCGACGTTGGCGTTAATTACATATTTTCAGATAACACTTGTCAATATACTTTTCGGTGACTTCAATTTTTGCTAATTTCCACGCGCTGATTTAAAATATGACATCAATTTTTATGTAACGAGTCAGTTTTCATTTTACAGGATATTTTTTTTATTTACTGTTTATATTTACTCAGTAATAATGTTTTTGTAAGTATTATAATTTCACACCAGAACTTAAAATCTCAACAGAATTTCAAGGACTAATTGCATTGTAAGATAACATAATCTTGTACTAAATACACCCAGATTATTTTTCAACTATAATGGAAAAAATACAAACAAATTTACACATATCTTTTTATTCTTGGAAGTTATTTTTGCTGATTATACTCTCTGGAAAGTTTCATATTGACACTTCCTCGTTGCATACCCTAAAAGTAGTCTACGTTAATGTTTATGTTCTATCAATCCTAATTCCCACAATCATGGCATCTTGATAAAAACGCTTGGTACATCCATTGCTCTTTCTTTACCAAGACAGCAGAAAATCTATCAAAAAAGCTCTCGAGTAATTTCACTTTTATGGTCATGTTACAGCCTAAACGACGAGAGCTATCAAGTAATACCTTTCTCAAATTATTGTGGCCTTTGTTCTTTTTGCTTCCAAGAAACTCTTTTAAAACAAGCACAAACCAATTCCTTGCTTCTTTTTTGTTAGTCGACAAACTCGCAAGCTTTTGGGTTGCCATTAAAATCCTGACATGTGGCCCATTAAAAACTCCATTCTTTCTATTTCTCTAAGTACCAACAGAAGGCCAGACTGATTTTTTTCTGCAACAAATTCTTCTCTTTACGTCTAGAATCTAGCACTTCTGTTAACTCTTTTAACAGGCCTATGTCTAAAACTAAATCATGCAGTTTTGGCTCATTGAAGTTTCCATACTCCTTGGTCGATGCATGTTCAAACCCTGGATCACTGTCAAATTTATTGCCTAGGGTAGAACCATATTTATTGATTGTCCATGGAAACAAATTCCCTACATACAGGAAAGATTTTTCATCTAAATGAAGCACTGGACGAATTGCTTAATCAGGATTTGAATAACTTATTTTATGTTTCCTGTTCTCCTTATAACCAGAAGTCTATGTGACACAAAGGTAGCAATCATTTGCATGGTTTCCACGACACAATAGAAATCCCAAAATACCAGTAGTTTTCTTGTGCCTTGGTCATCCAGCATAGATTTCTGTGCCCAAAGTTTATGCTGATTATCATTTTAATCTTAATGCAATGCAAGAATGCTCCGTTTACAATGATTCTAATGTTCATTCTTTGATCTAGAGCATAAAAATAACCAAGTATGTAAAATACGTAAAAAAATGAAAACATCTTCGAAATAGGGCCACTGTACTAAACATTTACCTTACTAAAAAAATCAAGGCTGAAAAAGTAGTTATCCACAATTGTTTTCTATATCAAGAGGTGTATTTAGAAAAGCCTAACAACACAGATTAAATAGTATAAGTAAGACAAATAAATCGCAAGAAAACAGTATTTATGGTGATAAGTAAGAACCAAAGTCCCAGGTGTAAGTTGTATATTGGAAAAGACCCCATACCGCAAGTTGACAAGTTCAATTACTTAGGTAGCTATATAACAGAGAATGAAAAATGTGATCTGGAAATCAAGAGATAGGGATTGCAAAAGGTACTTTTGAAAGATTATGGAAGATCTCGAAACACCGCAAAATGTTAATGGCTACAGAGAAGAGGGTACTGGAAGGTTATGTAACATCTACTCTGTAATATGGTTGTGAGTGCTCGACAATATCACCATCAATGCAAAAGAGACCAGAAGCTGTTAAAATGTGGTTTTACAGGAGAATGATAAGAATATAATGTGAGGACCATCAAGCAGATGAGGAAGTTTTAAGAAAAGCTGGAACGGAAAGGTGTCTAAGGAAAACAATCCTTGAAAGGCAGATGGGGTATATCGGACATAGTATGAGAAAGGAAGGACTCAAAAATCTTGCTCTTACAGATCGTATTGAAGGCAAAAGAAGCAGAGGAAGACAAAGATTAGCATACTTGGGAATTCTCAACTGCCATATTAAAAAGTGTATATCAGCAAGGGAGAAGGAAAAGGTAAAAGCTGGAGATCTACTACATATGATGAGAGATGGAAATCTGTGGAGAATCATAATCGCCAACATCTGGAATGGATATGGCACCCAGAGAGAGAGGGGGAGAGAGAGAGAGGGAGGGAGGGAGAGAGAGAGAAAGAGAGAGAGAGAAGAGAAACAAAAAACAATAAATATATTTTTACAAGCTATACACGTCAACATGTTATAAACTGACAAAGAATCATGACATAACTTACTAAACTGTCAATTGGTATATTACGCATGTCAGAGGCAATATCATGTCAAAAAATAATAGACATTTAAAACAATAATTAGTCCACATGACGTAGCATCAAAAGAATGTAAAAGTAAAACTAAAAAGGGAAGAGAGGAAACAAAAGAAGGGAAAGCTTATGCATGGCCAATACACTCAAAATACAGACGGGATTGTGCTTGTCATAGTTAAAGATGGGAGATCCAAAAGCATCCACCAAAGCATTAGCGTGTGGAGCACCAGAAATAGTCTCTGAACACTAATTACACCAAGCACTTTACTGATAAAACAAACGTTACTCCTTCATGTAAAATGTGCAGTAGCAAGGAAGAAAAAGTTAGTCACTTGGTGAGCGAATTTGCAAACTGACATAAAGGGAAATAAATGCGCCTTGGCAATGCAGTTAGGNAGAGAGAGAGAGAGAGAGAGAGAGAGAGAGAGAGAAAGAGAAGAGAAACAAAAAACAATGAATATATTTTTACAAGCTATACACGTCAACATGTTATAAACTGACAAAGTATCATGACATAACTTACTAAACTGTCAATTGGTATATTACGCATGTCAGAGGCAATATCATGTCAAAAAATAATAGACATTTAAAACAATAATTAGTCCACATGACGTAGCATCAAAAGAATGTAAAAGTAAAACTAAAAAGGGAAGAGAGGAAACAAAAGAAGGGAAAGCTTATGCATGGCCAATACACTCAAAATACAGACGGGATTGTGCTTGTCATAGTTAAAGATGGGAGATCCAAAAGCATCCACCAAAGCATTAGCGTGTGGAGCACCAGAAATAGTCTCTGAACACTAATTACACCAAGCACTTTACTGATAAAACAAACGTTACTCCTTCATGTAAAATGTGCAGTAGCAAGGAAGAAAAAGTTAGTCACTTGGTGAGCGAATTTGCAAACTGACATAAAGGGAAATAAATGCGCCTTGGCAATGCAGTTAGGAATATTTATGGGTTATTAGCGGAAAAGAGATTATTTGGAAGAGCCACAAAATGATATTACCGGAAACCAGACGGAGCATTAAAGAATAATAAATAAGCTACTGTAGGATTTTTTTATTCAGTGATTGTTCAAGCAAGAAGGCCAGATTTTACTCCAGTTGATAAGAAAAAAAAAAGGAAGTAAAGATAGCTGTTGTTGCCATTCCTGGAAACAGTAGGGGAAAAAACAGCATTAAACGACAAAGAACAAGACAAAATGGAAAAACGTGAGCAATTAAAGGAGGAAACTAAAAAGCTTTGGAATATGAAGAAGGTGATAGTCATCGTCGTTGTGATTAGGGGACTGGGATTTATATCGTATTGTTGTGAAGGGTTCTTGATAAAAATTGGAATTGATGTAAATGTGCAAGTGTTAAAAAACAGCACTGTTAGAACATATACAGAAAAACATTGTTTTCGTAAGAAACGACCGATGGCAGAGTTGGACCTATATAAGCTTGTTGCTGGCTTCTGCCTCCGTAACTATCAAGACTAATTAACAGTTAAGTATCTGTGACTAACTAAATTGATAATAATAATAATAATAATAATAATAATAATAATAGTAATAGTAGTAATAGTAGTAATAGTAGTAATAGTAATAGTAACAGTAATAGTAGTAGTAGTAATAGTAGTAGTAGTAGTAGTAGTAATAGTGGTAGTAGTAGTAATAGTGGTAGTAGTAATAGTAGAAAAAGTAGTAATAGTAGTAGTAGTAGTAACAGTAGTAGTAGTAATAGTAGTAGTAGTAGTAGTAGTA
>RDPX01000219.1:1291164-1333793 GCA_003991215.1 Morbakka virulenta
TAATTAAAGGAGGAAACTAAAAAGCTTTGGAATATGAAGAAGGTGATAGTCATCGTCGTTGTGATTAGGGGACTGGGATTTATATCGTATTGTTGTGAAGGGTTCTTGATAAAAATTGGAATTGATGTAAATGTGCAAGTGTTAAAAAACAGCACTGTTAGAACATATACAGAAAAACATTGTTTTCGTAAGAAACGACCGATGGCAGAGTTGGACCTATATAAGCTTGTTGCTGGCTTCTGCCTCCGTAACTATCAAGACTAATTAACAGTTAAGTATCTGTGACTAACTAAATTGATAATAATAATAATAATAATAATAATAGTAATAGTAGTAATAGTAGTAATAGAAGTAATAGTAATAGTAACAGTAATAGTAGTAGTAGTAATAGTAGTAGTAGTAGTAGTAATAGTGGTAGTAGTAGTAATAGTGGTAGTAGTAATAGTAGAAAAAGTAGTAATAGTAGTAGTAGTAGTAACAGTAGTAGTAGTAATAGTAGTAGTAGTAGTAGTATAGTAATAGTAGTAATAATATTAAAAATAGCAACAATAATTTTGTTTTTTATTGCAAGCCAACTCTTTCTTGCTCCTACCTATTGGTAGCGAAAAGAGAATTAAGTAGTCTGACAATAACTACCTTTTTCTGTATGTACATCTGAGATGCTATCGTGTGAGCAAAAAAATATATAGTGTGAAAAGATTTCAATATCTAACCTCCATTAATTAATATTTTATTTGTTATTTCTCCTCTAATGACAATTTTTGCTTAATGGACGTGCACAATAAAGGAACGGGAACCAGTCACATGACTGAATTCTTTGATGGAGCCAATCAGTGCTTAGGATCAGGAAATCAGCTCTAAGGTGGACGACAAGTTGATATTTTATTGGTTTTTCTTGACATTCGATTTTACCTTGGTCCAAATAATTTAACTTCCATTGTCATCATAACCATATCAACTGATTTTACGGTTATTACAAATACTTCAATAAATCAAAGAGTTTTGAATGAAGACAAACAATAAGACAAAAAACCTTTTAATTGAACATTAGAGACATAATTAAATCAATGGGAAAGTAAACCACTACGAAAATTCTACTGATGATACCGCAAAATTTCAAAATTCTCATGAAAACTAGCACCAAGATTTAAATTTATATAAAGAAACGATCAAAGAGCCAACTAAAAAGTCACACAAAAGGTTTACTTATTATCGTTAAAAATTATTGCTCCATTTATGTGTGTTTAGAGGTCAAATTGTATGATTGCGAAAAGACTGGTAATTTTTATATGGTCTCGAAACGTGTGTACTGACTAAGAAAGAAAACGAATTGCTCATACAACAAAGAAAAAAAATGTTGTAAAGAATTATAGGAGTCAGGCCATGCGACAGAAAAAGAAGCGATGACATTGGGAAGTAACTCAAAGAATGTAACATCACAGAAAAAGCAAGGAAAAGCAGACTGCAGTGATTTGGTCACCTACAAGGAACTCTAAATGGAAGGCACTCCAGAGGGAGAAAGACGAAGAACATGCTGGGAAGATTATGTCAACAGAGACCTGCAAGAGGTAAATCTGACTGTTAACTAGACCGAGGTTAGAAAACAATGGCGAAGAAGGATTTGGGAGGCTTCACCTGATTTATTAAGACAAAGTCTATGGCAAAGAAGAAGGTTTGTGGATTTAGTAGTGAAGTGAACTCATCCTAAAACACTTTTCAGGAACTCCCCTACAATCTTAGATGGAAATCTGCAATTTTAAACAAGGTTGATTGGGCATTCATAAAAAGATTTTGTGACCTCTGCAGACAAGTCATTTTAGTCCTTTACTAATCTAGCCTTGAAATATTGTTTTTGCAGTTGATCCCTGATATTATCTTCAGTTGCGGTTGATATATTTGGGTGATAAAAGAGAGAACACAAGAAATTGTTCAAACCCTTTGCTTTTGGTCCTATCACTTAGTCATGGTCAGTATAAATTCAAACTCAACTCACACAGCTGTCATTTTGTCGCAGAGTTTTTTCAAATGGAAGTTTTTGCCAACAATTTTAGAAAACCAGGAAGAGAGAACTTCTTTAAAGGACTAGCTAGTGTTGGTCTTACATAAATATCCCTAACATTGTAATGATTCCTTTAGTAATGCCGGAGAATAAGGGAGGTAGCGCATTTAATTCGGCTGCAGACTGGCTAGGATTAAGGTGTCGACTTTTTTACTTCTATGTGAACCGTATCAGTGTCACTAAAATTTTTAATTTTTTACCTTTTTCATGGCGTGTCATTTGTTCTCATACACATATCCCAGGATTAATTTTTTTTAACACTTATACGATAAAACGAACTCTGGCGCTAACATCATTTAAAAAAACGCCTTGCTCTTTTTTTAATATTTAAAACCTCTAAACACCATCAGTAAAAGTTTTTTTTGTAAAATTAGTACCTTCTGTAATGACTATTATTTGGACAATTTGATGATACGAAGTAAGTAGGACAATTTACCCCAAGTAAAATATAGCTTTACATTGACCTTATTTTATTATTCTTTTATAGACGATTTCTTTGTTTATTCTTAAATGTTACCATTAAGCTCAGAGTATTACCTAACAGGTACAATACGATAAAATAACCAACGATTTATGTGGGTGTAAGTAAAAAAAAAGCTGTTTTGATGCTTGAAGACCAATATCAATAGCAGACTTCATTTTCTTCACAGAGTAAGATGCTAGAAATTTCATATGTGAAAGGTTTTCATTTCCCACAATGACTTTCGCGTTACAAAAAACGGATTAAAAATTTGCATACATATGGAATTTTGACATATGGCTCTGAACTAATTTTTGACGTTGCAAGTAAACTACAAAGACTCTAAAACTTTTCACGGGAGGAAAGATCTTAATACGTAGATTGATCTCCTCTAGAATCCTATTCTCTCAAGTCACTGACAAAGCATCTGTCATGTTTTCCAACCTATGTACATCCATATCCTGGGAAGTCGATGTTGTGAAAAAATAAAGTAATGGATTTGTGCTCATACATCCTATGGACATTCAAAGCTTTTACACAAGGTCATTATGCTTTGCCTTAATTCGCTCAAAGTAAGCAGTAACGGAACCAGAGTGATAACGAGTAAAAAAATACTTCAGTGTTTCTGCACTGGATTAACAAAAAGATTTAATATCTCTTACCTTTTGTATCTTTCTAAAAAGGAAATTAAAAAATATATAAACTAAATTACATTTTTGACATATCAACTCTTTACTTTGACTCGTTATCACATTTTTTTTCGGTTCATACCTTACTTTCCATATAAAGTTAAGAAAGGAATTTTCAGAAATTTTCTTACAATTAGACCATTTATCAAGCATTTGTTTTTCAGATGTCTTATATTTAAAAACAAGTCTAATATTTTACCTTTCAAAAATCCTGAGAGATTAAAGTACTTGTCTTTTCAATGTTTAGTAGCATAATAAAAAATAATTATCCTTGACGTTAACGCATGGACGCTTTTTTCAAGAGTTTCACCCTTAGGAAGACGAGAAAATCCATGTTAGAAGATACGTTTGGTTACATTTTAATAAATTTCTTTAAAAAATTTATGACTATCATTTTAAGTTTTATTTTTAGTTTGTTTTTTTAATTTTTGATCCCACACCGGGCCACTACCAATGACCTCGGGTGAGTGAAATTAGGAAACTGTGTTGTTGTTTTTTTAAAAAAATATTTATGTGTTGTTATAAAGCACTAAAAAATTCAGATTTAAGAGAAAGATCAAAATTGTTTTAAAAAGATAAATAGGGTATAAAATTCTGGAAGAAGTATATTTTTTAAGATAACTCACGAACATCAACTAAACATTACAACAGAAAGTGAAAAAAAAATTTAAAACAGTGTAAATTTAATGTGCTTAGATAGTTGGTGCTCTTCTTAATATATTTGCTGTGCTATCGAGTATTATTTTTGTATTTCTTGAGAAGAAGAGATTTTCCGTAATTTTCTTGAGATATTCATTAGTTCCTTTCTTTATCAGGCCCAAGGTGCCAACCACAGCCGGGATAGTTTTAGTTTTTGATGCGACGTCTTCTTAATTTCGATTTGCAAATTTTTATATTTTGCGATCATTTCAAGTATTTTTGCAAAGATAGTTCTGCCTGATGGAGTGTCTCATATCTATGAGAAAACAGGTGTTGTTTTTCTATCCTCAATGATAATATCAGGCCGATTGGCCTGTATTGTGCTATCATGAATTTGGAGTTCGAAAAGGATGGTGAAAACTTGTCCCTCCGTAACTGGTTCTGGATTGTGTTTGTGCCAGTTCGTATTGGTGTTCATAGAAAAGTGTTTGCAGATTTGACAGGGAAGACATTGACCTACTAATTTTTTGTAAGCAAGCTTAGGTCCTGAGCGACAAGAACAAAACCTTTCTTTTCCGCTTTCAGTCCAAAGCTCCGAAGTCGGTAATGGGTTGGGTTTGTATCTAAATCAGCGTTGGAGCTGCCAACTGTCTGCGGGAAGGCTTTTTTGCAACTGTGTTTCAAGCTGATTCATCCCTACTTCTTAACGGCTTTTCTTTATTTTACGTGCAATTTCTTTCTGTGATAATGCCTCGTGGGTCTCAATTTTTAGATGTAATTCACGAGAAAATATGTTAGATACGATGACAAAAGTGTGGAGCTTTTTAGAATTGTCATGCAAGTTAACCAATTGGAGCATCCAGTCATTTGCATTATAGGAGAGTTCTAATTGTATTAATCTCCTTTCTCCTCTATGTCTGGGGATTTATAACCGGTCCATGTCTAACTTTGGGTTGTACATCTAATGACAGGTGGATTGCTTTCTAATTTTAGTGTCTAATCTTTGTAGTTCACTTAGCTTCCAGGTGTTGGTGTTGAAACTATATGTTACTATTGGTATTGCTAGGGTGTTGATTGGTGTTACTCTTTTTTTGGATTCAATTCTTTGGATTCAAGTCTTTATGAGCGACCTTACTCTGCGATTTCACTCTTTCATTTTTGCGTGCTGTATGCTATCTCCTTCATTTACACCAAAGTATTTGTAGGCTCCTTCTTGGTCTATTTTCCTAATAATAGTATTTTCATCAAGCACTAAGTTGTCGGTTTTAACAAACTTCTACCCTTAAATGTGGCTTTTGCACATTTGTCCAGCCTGAATTCCATCTCTATATCGTCACCGAATGCTTTCATTCTTTTCGTTCCTCAAGCTCTCTGTCATTGCAAGAATAAAGTTTCAGATCATCTATACAAAAGAGATGACTTAGTTTCTTTTCGTTGGTCTTATATATAGGCTGTTTCATTAAAGAGTTGGGACAAGGATATGAGCACCAGACAAAATATTTGGGGAGGAAAAGAGTCACCCTTAAAGATTTTACATTTGATTTGCATATCAAGAGAAGACAAAGTACCCTTTGTGTGGGAAATAAATAAATTGGTTTCTCATAGTTTCATAGATATCATAAAAAATTTGTAAGGGTAGGAGAACTTTAAACAATTGAAGACATTGTAACATATTTGAGTGAGGAACACTATGGAATGTTTTTTATAGTCAATCCTTACTTTTATAATATTATTATTATCATTATTATTTTCATTATTATCATTATTATTATTATTTTTATTATCATTATTATTATTAATATTATTATTATTATTATATTTTACTTTTACAAGGAATTGATGTAACAACCGTCTAATTGACTAAATTATATTTCTCGTCGATAATCTATGCATGGTCTAAGATGCGAATAATTTCTGTCTCTCTTCTTATTACTGTACTGCTGTACAATTCCTTTTCGTTCTTTACTTTGCAGCGAGGACTTCTCTGATGACTTTTGCTCTCCCAAAAAGACATGTTTTCTGCCGAGCATCTATCTCCAAGTGCAAGTCTAGCTTTTCAAGGCTTTTTTCTTAAATTATTTGCTATAGTTCCTAAAGCCCCTTCGATGTTTAATAGGATCATCAATTTTTCAACGTCTTTGTTCCAACATTTCAGAATTTTGTATTTCAAGTCATTATAGTATTCTAACTTTTCTTGCGCTTTTTTTTAATGATTCTGGTGTTAAACTGGCATGCAACATCAACTAAGAAGTACACTTTTTGCTTTTTTTATGTCGAATCACAACATGTGGCTTGTTGTGCTCTATTTTCCTTTCAGTTTGTATAAATAAACAACTTCATTTCATCATTTTCAAGGATTTTCACCTTTGTTTCAACAAAACGTTTGAAGTATTTCTCCGCGCATACAAAACCAAATTTTTTGCAATCGACCCAATGGATTATTGCGGCAATCTTATAATGTCTGCACTTTTTGTAACCATTTTTGAGTCAACAGTAAACATTCAGATACATTTTGTGCTGTAATCTATTCTTATTCATCACATATTCTGCATTTCGTTGAGTAGTCCTGTTTGTCTATCATTTCCTTGATCCAGTTTACTCTTATTGCCTGTTCCTATGCTGCTAGTATTAACCCTTCAGTCTCTTTCTTTTACACCCTTTTCTTTAACCACAGCAAACTATTCTTTTCATCCCTAAACCTTTTTGTTTCTTTGAAAAACACTGAATGGAGCTTCTTTTCTCAAAAGTTTGCTATCAGTCTTTTCACGATTTCCTGCTTTTTTCTTTTCAGCTCTACTGACTCTTAGATGTAAATAACCAATCTCTCCCAACCTCCTTAAGCAAAACCTTTTCCTTCTGTTCTAGGTAAAGCCAGGACTTGCTTTTTCTGGTTCTACAGCCTCTTCAACACCCGTTAGCCCTCACCCTTCTTCTGCTCTTTTACAGTATAAGCGGTGCACATCCGATTGGAGTGCCTACTTCTGTAAATTTGAAAACAACTTTTCGGTCGTCCTGTCGACATCTTTCATTTAATCTTATCTCCAATTAATAATTCCAGCCGTATCGGATTAGTGATACTGCCCTTGAATTAATCGCTTGTATTATATTTCTTTCATTCAGTTTAAATCTCAAAATCCTCTGAATTCTAAAAAAATACTTTTGCCTGACTATGTCCATCATATCTCAACTTTTGATTTTATCATTTTTGAGCACACGAAGGTACTTTTAAGCTTCTTCACCTTGCAAGGATTTTATTTCCTGGCCTTCAGGTAGATCTAATCCTTCACTATCAATAAATTTTCCTCTCTTTATCTCCACCATGGCACATTTTCTCAATACCGAATGTCATCACAATGTAATTACTAAATACTTCCACTGTGTCCGTCAAGGATTCCTGATAATTATTGTCTTTTACATACATCTTCAAATCATCCATGAAAAAAATGTTCAATTTAGGCTTTTCCTTCCTCAGTGAATATCCTTCCTTAGCCTTATTTAGTATACTAGACAAAGGAATCAGTGCTAACACAAGTAAGGTAGCCGATACATTGTTCCTTGAAAGATACCCCTTCTTATCTGTAAATCTGCTAATCTCTCTTCTCCTGACATCAACTCTACTCTCCAATGTAGCATTGCATGTTCAAACAGATTTCTAACCTTCGCAGTGATTTTGAACACTTCAGGATATTGATTGACCCACGAGTTTCCAACTAGGTAATATGCCTTTTTGTAATCAAGCCAGGTGATGCACAAATTTGTTATTCTTCTTTTACAATTTCTCAGCTCCATCTTATTTATCATTAATTGATCTTTTGTTCCCCTACTATTTCTGCAGCAACCTTTCTGCTCTTTACAAATCAAATTTTTCTCTTTTAGATGTTGGTATATCTCTTCGGCAATCATTCCAGTTAAAAGATTCCACATACGTGGTAAACAAGTGATTGGACGGCAGTTTGAGACGATTTTCCCTTTTGATATGTCCTTTAATATCAGGCAGATTCTTCCTTTACACCACCATGAAGGAACATTTCCGGTTGTCATATATTCATCTACCTGCATCGCTATAGTTTCGTGAAAGTTTGTAAGTTCTCTCATCCAGTACCCATGACTTTCAAATTTCTTTTGAACCCTTGCTTTAGGGATGTTCAAGTCATTCCGTGCATTAATATGTTCAGTGTGTTATTTCACTTGTTTTAGCCACTGTGCTTTATCGTTATGTTTGATTCCTTTTCACCCATTTCTCTCCCCAAAACAGTTTTCTTTCTTCCGTATACGGTGTTATGTTGTCACTTCTATCCTTTCTCTCTATAATATCAAATAATCGGTTCTTGTTTGTTTAAAAAAGACGTGATTTTGCATGAGCTGGTTATTTCTTTCCTCACACTCTCTTATTTTTGCAGACGTTGCTTTCACTCTTTTCCTTAGCTCCTTGATCATTGTCCCGATTCTCTTTTTTCTTACATGATATATTTGCTCTAGTTTTCTTTTTACATCTTTTTTCTTCAAATTTCCCGGTCTCTTTTTGTGGTTCCCCAAGCTTTATTGATATTCCTCTCTTCCACCAAGGATTCTGTTGGTATCTCTTAGCTCCTTTCTTTTTTCCCATCATGTATGCGATCACAATGTACCCGCAAGTAATAATGTGTTGACATCTCCAGTGTTTTGGTGGGCGATTCTGTCAATTACATTATTCACTTTAGATATCTTTTTCTTTAACTCAGGATCTATCTCCCGCAGGACTCCGGCTTCTTGAATTTCCCCTCCAGCCGTTCCAGGATCTCTACTCGCATGCCACAAAGCTTGCCAATTTCATCATTACCCCGCCAGTCCACGCTCGTACCTGGCCTCGCATCAACAGCATAAGACACATCATCATGACCAGCAAAAGAGACATTGACAGACACCTCATTTTCATCTGTTACCTCTCTCAATATCTGGCCGACTCCCCCCCGGACTCCCCCAACTCCAACACCAGACAGGCATACGCCATCCGCCACACACAACACTCGCCCCGCAAGCCGTGGTCCACTCAGATAAAACACTCCTAACTCCTTCCAAATGCTAAACATTCTTTTCCAGAATCCTCGCTTTAAAGGTTGTCCGTTAAAATGTCCATAGCTATCTTGTCGACTTCTATTTTTTAATCTTTTGTGCTACTGTGTCATAGAAAACCTGCCGAGCAAGGGACCTTTACCAATGCTGGAACCATCCCAATTAACGCCGTAATGTGAAAAAACTTCACTTTGAATTTCACTCATAAAGAGAATGGTTTTATCCAGGTTTTACTATTCTCGTGTGTATTCTTTTCCAGACACCATCTCTGAAAGGGCTGTCAATCATGACTAAAGAGTCCCTCCTACCCATAAGGCAGACCAGACCCCATCGGATGCCAAGCCGGTATTTCATGGCCCCTGCGAAACTCCACAACTGGATGAAGTTTTATATCAATACACAGAACAAATTGTTACGTTATTTTCAGTATTTGTAGTTGTTAGTTTCAGTTCTTTCCGATTAATATTTCTAGAAACAAGTACAAAGCTGCAACATATAATGCTCTTGTGTTACTGTGCTACTGTAATGCTATAATGCTATACGATGATGCTACTGTGTCATCGAACACCTGCCGAGCAAAGGACCTTCACAAATGCTGGAACCATCCCAATTAACGCCGTAATCTGAAAAAATTTCATTTTGAATTTCACTCATAAAAAATATGGTTTTATCCGGGGGTTTTTTCTCTCGTGTGTATTCTTTTCCGTTATTTTTAGTATTTGTACTTGTTAGTTTCATTTCGTTCCGAGTAATATTTCTAGAAACAAGTACAAAGCTGCAAATTTTAACGGAGTTAAAGGATCAGGTGCAATACTTCCAAAGTAAAAGGTTACTATTAAAAGTGGGAATCTCTAGCATGGTAAGCTGATAATCAACGCCCAGACCACCACTGAGCCACTACAAGACAAACAACTAAAATTAGCTGTAATAAGCTTGATATATTTTATTTATTCTAAAATGACCCTATAACCAAATTTTTTATTATTTGTTTTGGCTTTAACGTCATTTTCCCCAGTAACTGGGGCTCGGACAGTGCCCTTCAGAGGGACTTGGATTTGGCAGTGAGTAATTTCTTGGCTGGATGCCCTTCCTGACGCCTACCAATGGCTTTTTCTTTTGCAACGTTCCAAAGTGGCCCGCTCGGGGAATGGAAGCCGGAATGCTTGGTTACGATGCAGTTGCACTAACCATTAAGCCACGGCTCCTCTAAAGTGACACGATAACCAAATAAGAACTGATTATTGATATTTCTCTTTTAAGTTCAATCCAACATATGGTAGCTGGAAAGCAGTTTAGTAAAAAGTAAGTGAACTATTAAATATTAAATATGAAATATTAATTTCGATTGCAATTAAGAGTTGCATTTGCTCTTCTTCATGAATGAGGCAACTTAGACGTTTTTCTCGGGTTTGTAATCTTTTAAATATGTATGTAGAGAAGGGAGCAAGAGTAGTCAATACAGTACTTTTTCAGCTATTGCAGGTTTTCACGAGACCCCTTGTATAAAACTCTCTTAATCATTCAAGCTTACACATTCTTTCTCTAAATCATTTTTCTGAGTCCGATCAAAGGTGTAGGGAATAGCTCCATTTAAAGCTATTTTGTGCTTCACTTGATGTAAACGTTTATGTATTGTACACTGTTAAATAATAAATTTTCCTTTTTATTGAATATTATTATACTGTTCAAACATTAAACGCCATTTTGCTACTTTGACTGACTTTAGTTAAAATTTTAAAGAATTTCACTAATTTCCTATCACAATCTACATATAATAAACTGCCAGTTTGAAGATTGTTAAGAAAACATGAAACTAGTAGTAACTGCTAAATTTGTCTAGTTATTTTGTATACTATACTGGAATTATATATATATATATATATATATATATGTGTGTGTGTATGTGTGTGTATGATGTGGTCGTCAATTCGTCAGTCTTTATCTTCTCACATAAGCTTGATTGCATCAATATCCCATCTCATTATTTTGTAGAATTCTCTAAAATCCTCTCTGTTAAAAATTTATTTTTAGGGTTTTATGGGTGTGGTAGCCAGAGTAATACTATTCATTTTCTTTTTAGCAATGAATTTTCTAATTCATGAGTTTTTAAATTCAACCCACATCTTTTTAACAGACCGAACACAAAACAATTTTGAAGATTACCCTACCTATCTTTTACCNAATTATATATATATATATATATATATATGTATATATATATATATGTATATATATATATATATATATATATATATATGTGTGTGTGTGTGTGTATGTGTGTGTATGATGTGGTCGTTAATTCGTCAGTCTTTATCTTCTCACATAAGCTTGATTGCATCAATATCCCATCTCATTATTTTGTAGAATTCTCTAAAATCCTTTCTGTTAAAAATTTATTTTTAGGGTTTTATGGGTGTGGTAGCCAGAGTAATACTATTCATTTTCTTTTTAGCAATGAATTTTCTAATTCATGAGTTTTTAAATTCAACCCACATCTTTTTAACAGACCGAACACAAAACAATTTTGAAGATTACCCTACCTATCTTTTACCTTAGAGATTTATTATTGTTCCTTGATGTAGTCTTAATAATTCTGTCACGTGACAAATATTCATGATCTTTTCGTTACGATTTCTTCATATATTTATACTTTTAATAATTTATTTATTTTCTGTTTCTGCATGTGTATAAATTGATGTATCAACGATATTAATTTTTAAAAATAGATCAAAGTGCGATCAATGCGAATTTTCTTTTCATAAAATAAACCAATTGAATTAAACAAAAAATCCATATTGATAAATTTTTTTAATATTGCTAGTCGCGCAGACTTCAATTAGCAGTACAGCAAAACTAAATTTAAATCAAGAACATCATAATAGCAAACAGACCACTAAGGCACTACCAATATAGCAGCACTTATTAAATAGACAAACCCCGTAAAAAGTTTGGATTTATGACGTATTATATATCAAGCTTACGAAAGGTGAAGGTAATAAATATTATAGCTCCCAAATAATAATAAAATGACCTGGCAAATTCCAGCGGTAGTTTCATTTAAAACAAGCCCTTAAAATTTTGTTTCAAATTGGGTTCAAAGCGGTGGCTACAACTTTCCTTCCTTGACGTTTTTTTCCTCTTTAGCTAAGCCTATATCTTATTTGACCATACTTATTCTTAAAATTAGAAATTCTTTTTAAAAATTGAGAGAATGATACAATCCGTCTTCAGTTTTCCTTTAAAGAGTTATTCTAAATTTTAGATACAACCATAAACAGGTTTTCCAAGAGATTATTACATAATACAGATAAATTTAAAATATACCATTTGCCATGGTATATTTTAGCTTCCAATTCTAATTACCTTTCTCATTCGGACGTAAGAGAACATTGTCCTTCGCACATTAACTCTACTGCGGCAATATTCGTCGAGAGAAATAAATGTTATTCTATATTTTCATTATAAGCACATTAGCATATGCTGTTGCATTAAAGTGTTGGAGTAATAACATATTGGAACCTGGGGGACATTTATTATACTTCACTTAAATTTATTCTGGTAAGTTATTTTTGCGTCCGGTTACTGTTTGTTTGTTTTGATTTTAACGTCATTTTCCCCCAGCAATTGAGGCTCATGTTTTGGCAGTGAGGAATTTCTTGGCCGGATGCCATTCCTGACGCCAACCAATGACTTTTTCTTTTGTAAAGTTTCAAATTCTCATTCAGTCGCTCGGGAAATCGAACCCGGGACCCATTCGTTACTGTGCAACTGCACTAACCATTAAGCCACCGCTCCTCTTTTGCGTCCAATACTATTTTATTAAAATCCTAACAAGGCGAGATCTCTGAAGTTGGTAGATACTCATTTCTACAATACCTCTCCTTTTGGAAAGCCAAAATATGTCACTTATTATCCCTGTTTCTTGTATTCTTTTCATGTTGAATGTCAATCCTACCCTTATATGGTCTGCACAGAAGACTCTGAGCTGTCTTAGATAGCAACGGCATGACTGTGTGACTACTACAAAACTGTCACCAAAGGATTAGCTTCTACAAATTCACAGCATTCAAGGTCGGTTATTGTGTGGATAGGTGTATGAACAGATAACTACATCCGCCGAATTGTCACCATTACTGAAGACTATTAGTACATATCAACAGCTCTGTAATAATGGGATAAACTGTTAATTATGTCAAACGCCAAAGGTATTGAAGAACCATGATGGGTATATGGATGTCATAATCCTTTATCGAAATGTTACCCTACCATCATCCTTGTGACATAAGTGCGTTTAAAAAATTGCATATTCTAGATAATCTAGCGTAAGTAAAGACAGAGAATTACAAGAAGGGGTACGCAGGCTCAACACCAGAATTCTTAGAGAAGTAAGCTTGGGGTACCAGAAAACAATAACTACGGCTAAAGAAGAAGGAGTACAGAACGCTTGAGTTAGTACTGGAACTTACTGTGGTGGACGAATGACTGGAAAGTGATGAGAGATGACAGAAATATTAGAGACGAGAAAAGTGAATAAGCTAGGACGAGAAGAGATGAAATGGAAAGGTAACTGATAGCAATAACTTCATAAAGGATATAGAATTTTCTATCATAGCACTGAGAAAAGGGCAATATATTGCAATAAATAACAGGCGAAAGATAATGCTGCATAGTTGAAGTTAAAATTCAAGGTGTCCAGTGTCACAGTACCATCGGTATTAAAGTCATTTAACAAGGATGTAGTTAGTGTTCATGGGACAAGGGGCTACCAACAAGGTTACATCAATACAACTGTGAAATATCTGCTTATATTTTACTCCTGTGATCAACCAAACGTTTACCTCACTATTTTCAATTTTTTTACTTTGAGGGCTTGAAATTAAACAAGATGCAAAAGTAATAGAAGATATCTAAAGCAATAAAAATATAATTGTGCAGTATCTTAAAAATTACCATCATTTTTAATTATTATTATTATTATTATTATTATTAACAACTTTATACAGAAAGAGTTCCTCAGTCGTAATATTATATACAATAAAATTATATGCAATATATACAGTGTTGTCCTGGACGTTTTGTTATGTCCTGCTATTTACCCAAGATAGAGCTAATTTTTCAGGATATTTGATTGGCTGAAACAAATAAAAAATGAATGACCATACAACCTTGTGAAGAAAGGCGGTACTAAAGTTCTAACATCTGGGTGTTCTACGACGCGGAAATTTTCAAGTTCTCAGAGTTAATCATTACGGATTTGACAAAGATCTATGGCCGGATGTTCTTCCTAGCACCAACTACATTTATTCGGGGTGGGTCCCATATTTTCCCTCGGAACTGCGGTAGAGAAATATAGAGAAGGAAAAGAAGGGCTTCATTGTATCTTCACCGACTTGGTAAAGCCCTAAGACTGAGTGTCAAGAGAAGAGCTGTGGTACTGTCTCAGAAGAAAGGGAGTGAACGAAAAGTATGTTAGGGTCATACAAGAGATGTATGTGTATGCTAAGACCGTGGTACTTACTGCTGTAGGAACGACAAAACCATTCAAAGTCAAGGTGAATCTACACCAAGGCTCTGCACTGAGTCCATTCTTATGTGTCATAATCATGGAGCAGCTGACTAACAGAGTAAGAAGGGGCTGCCGGAACATCATGATGTTTGCGGACGACGTGTTGCCTGTCAGTGAAGAAAAGGATGAAGCTGAACGAAAGCTGAAGTGCTGGAGGGACCAATTCGAAAGGAGAGGATTGAAGATCGGGAGTTCAAAGACAGAGAAATTAAGCGTGAACAAGAACATAGATCTACCGGCAATAAAGATCGATGGCGTAGACGTCCTAGGAGTTTCGGAATTCAAATGTCTGGTGTCAACCATCCAGAGGGAAGGAGGAAGAAAGGATGACGTCAAGAAGCGGATTCAAGCTGGGTGGAACAACTGGAGAAAGGAAACAGGTGTGTTATGCAACAAGTACATACCAAAGAAACTTAAAGGCAAGGTATGCAAGACCATGGTACGACCTGCAATGTTATACGGAATGGAAACAGTGCCTCTTACCAAAAGTCAAGAAAGCCAGTTTGAAGTAGCAGAGATGAGAATGCTGCGCTGGGCATCTGGTGTGACTAGACTCGATCTTGTTAGAAATGAAGAAATAAGGAGAGGATGGTGTCAGGGAAGCTTTCAAGAAGTTGCAAGAGGTACGGCTAAGGTGGTATGGCCATGTAGAAAGGAGAGACGAAAGAGTATGTAGGAAAGAAATGTATGAGCCTGAACCTGCCAGGACGTGGGAAAAGGGGAAGACCGGAGCGTAGGTGGACAACAAGATCAAGTATGATATGACAGCAAGAGGTCTAACAAGTGACGTGGCACAGGACCTAGCAAGATGGGTAAGGTGCAATCACTGAGAAAACGCCTGATTTGACAAGTCGAACGAGAAAGAAGAAGAAGAAGGAAGAAAGAATTGAAGTCAATGATTTAACTAAGCCCAACTAAATTTTTATACATGTTGTTTATTTGAGAAAACATTTTGACCATATTTTCTCACTAGTTAAATTATTAGCGCTACTCTAGTTCCGTGTATATTGTAATAAGGACTATCTATCAAGTTTTACAATAGATGAAAATACAAAATATGAGAGGATTAAATTTCTTCAGGGGAAAAAAATGGGTGAAACTTCCATCACAAAAACTGCCCCAAGAAGCCAGAGCCACCTGAGAAGTCTTTTTTCCAAACCCAAGGAATTTAACAAACAATCATTAGTAGAAAGCATATGTCTACTCAATCTTTCTTTGTTAACAAACTAGAGCAACCCCTAGCTGAAAAATGGAAAATAGCTTTAAAGAAGTGATAATGTAGAGAATGCCTCTGATTAACCAATATTAGAAATTTTAAGAGCTTGCTAAATACTGAAATTTCTCGGTTAATTTTATTCTCAAAGACAATTAGTTCGTGGCAGTTGTTTTTCTCAACTTAAATTTAGGATAGAAAATTTTTTACCAACTTATTATATCTGCACTGATGAACAATATCGACGGAAATGATCAACATGTAAATTGACCTATAATATCATCTGAATGATATAATTTAAATGTAATTGCCAATTAAAAGCAAGATTCTATTCCTTGAAGAAGTATTTTAGTACAATGTTATCAAATGAATAAAATATGAGACTTACGTTTCAAACCGTATCATTGCTGTGCAGGTGCAGGAAATATAAAACGAGAAATAGCTAATTGCAGGATTCAATGACTTAAAAAACACATTGGGGATATTCAAACAATAAACATAACGTTATAGTAGGTCTTTTTTCTGCGATTGTAGACACGAAAAAAATATTTAAGTATTTCCAAAAGCGGATCTCTTGTCCAATAAAAATGTCTTCTCTAAATGTTGTGGACCAATTTGAACAAATTCGTTTTTCGTAAACAATATGAGGTTGATAGAACTAAGACCAGTTTATGCAACCACGGCAGTGTATGAAAGCTGTGAGTTTAATTTATTCCCTTTCAAAAACGGTCATTTGAAAGGGAAAACACAATGTGGCTTTTTAGCGCTTGACATCACACACACACACACATACACACCAAGCAAACGTGCGCAAATAGACTTACTTTTGACAAAGATATACAAGAGAGTAGATTTAAAAACTGCAAAATTTCTAGCAAATACCGGTAAATATAAAAAAGAATCTATGTTAACGAGTGGCATTGATAAATTATTTTACCCTGGTGATGTGTAGTAGCAAAAAAAAACACACTGAGACTATTTGGCACTTACCCTCACAAAAAATGAGAATATTTGCTCCTTACCATAAAGGTACCAGCACATAAACACCTCAGGCATATTCAACCAAATCAACCTTTGTAATTTTTAATACCAACTGAAGATTATATTACCAGGAAATAGACGTCCATACTAAGGTGTGGATCGTGTTCGAGAGAGCCTTGATATAAAATAGGCTTTCAAAAACAAAAAGTGTACCATTCCACTTATTCCTAATGTTAATGCAGATAAAATGGAAAATTTATGTTATGAAATGTGCACTAGTATTAGGTTGGGCTTTGAACTATCAAGCTGGCAAATACAACAAAACAACATTGCAATCTACAGATCACAACGGCACGGCGGGTTATACACTCTTTTGTTTTCCATTTTGTTTTTTCTATTTTCCCCCAAATTTGGCCATTCAGAATAAATTTTGTTTCATAAACTTTTTGATATTTTCAGCCGTTTCCAAGAAAACTCAGTTTTAAGGTTCTGCTTTTTCCCGCTTTTATGTCCTGCAGTAAAGTGCTCTCGCTTGCTTCGCTTACTCGAATAATTAATATTCAATTCAAATGTTGAAAAATCATCTGATCTTGTAACACAATGTGAACAAGCCGTTTCCAAATAAATAAGCACACCCTTCTATACCGTTTAAGAGCAATGTACGGGTAATTGTTTTAGAACTATACCAATTAAAAACAAGAAGAATTCTTGCTTGATTCATAAGATATTTCTGTTAAAACTTGTGTTCCAACACTTACCTTTTAACTGTTCAAAAAAGGCCCAAAAAGAAATTAAAAATTTTTCCGAGAGTATAATCATGGTTTTTCGTTCTTTCAATTTTCATACAAGAGTTTTGCGTTTTATTATTTTTTCTTTCTGAACAACTGTGTCAATTGCAAAGAACAAGGAGACGAAAGTGGCTTTGGTAATTTTTTTAAACACTGAAGTGAAAGTTAAGGCTTGCATCCTTAAATTATAATTTTCTGAAAGCAAAATTTAGTATGGTTTTAATGATATGATCGTCCTCAAAAAAGGATACTACAGTTACTAAACAGGTCTTAAATATTATTTTCCAGTATCATTTCAGGCCGTAGCTTTAGTAATCTCTTATTTTTTTTAAAACTTCAAACCTTGCATTTTTAACCGTAATGCGCTCTTCTACGATACCATGTAAATGAAAGCAGAAAATAGTTGTATTCCTGGATTCAAGAAAGTGAACCTCCTACTTTCTTCATCCTGCCTTGTTGATAGTATAGTGGGTTTATGACCGATGCTTTGCTATTTCAGATTACAGTAGGGAACAGGTGTTCAGGGCAAATATTTAGGGCACATTTGGAAAGTTTCTCTTACAGGGATCCAAGAGTCTCTCCATGGAAAATTTGGTTTGTAAATCTACCTAAGACGTAAACTCACACCTTCTGTATTTAACCCTTTGACTACGATGGGACACTGGTGTCCCAGGATTTTAATTTACCACAGTTCCCAAAATAAAAGAGATATCATCAATATTATTGCTTTTTTACATCCAGTTAACAATAATTTACAAACCAAACTAAAAATAGTTTAATAAATAAGGTAAAAGTAATAATTTGGGTCTGCAAAAAGGGCTCTGGGGCGAGTTTTTGCTATTGGTCTATAATTCACTTGTAATTTATCTTTGCGTCAGAAAAATAATTATCTGAGACTAAATATTGTATTTGCACTATTCAAAGACTACACACCTCAAATTTCAATGTCTGATCTATTGTCTTTAATGAGATAAATTAAATTTTTTGTTGTGGGACAGCAGTGTCCCTGTGGTAGATAAGGGTGTACAATATGCCTGCACACTGTATAGGAACTAGTACTTATACATATCTGTCTATGAATAGTTGTTTCATTTTTATAATGTTACATGAGTCATACACTACTCCTACTGTTATCAAGCTACATAAATGCTGTATCTTGAGTAATAATATTATCATAAACAGTATGATACTTGCTGCTTAGATGTATGAGGGGCAATCTTCTCCAGATACTATATCTACCTCAAGAGTGAATCACAGTTATGTCAGTAATATATGAGGAAGCTTGAGCAATTATGCAAACAGCTTATTCAAACTTACGCAAACAGCAAGCAAGTTGAGCAGTTGAGCAAACGTTAAGATTGATTCTGCTCCTATCTGGTCAGTACAGCAGTTCAGCAGGATATAAGATGCAAGGAGACAATCAGTCAGAGGAAAAATATGTGCACATTGAGCAAGAAATTTCAAGTGATGATGTTTTCGCATTATTGAATTCTGCAGGTAGTGACTTAGAGGATTACCACAAATTGGAAAACCTGAGGACGATTCACATAACTCACCACTCCAAATGCCCATATACACATCGCTGGTGGCAGCCATGGAAAACATGACGAACCTCCGTCCAAAAAAAAGGTAAAGATGGCATTAAAGCCATGAAATGGAAACGTCAGAGTAAAAAACACAAGCGAAATGAGTGCACTCTTGAAATGGCTGTTTTGCTAGTGTTCCTTGAAAACGCAACAGCATTTTATGTTTTTTCCAAAGTGGTAAACCTGGAGGACTTGGTAAATCTACTTGTGGAGCAGTCTACGTTATGTGCTGCACAAAATGGAATAAATTTTTGACTGATTCGGAAGAAATAATGGTTTTCCTTGGAATTATATACATCATGTCTGTAAACAAGTTGCCCTCCATCGACATGTGTTGGTAGTGCGATTTTTTTGTTGGAAACGAAGGAATAAAGCATGCCATGCCTTGCAAACACATTCAGGATTTTCTGCAAAATCTGCACTTCATAAACAATGATGCAGCTGATAAAACTGATAAAGGTTACAAGATACGCCTTATTATTGAATTACTAAACAATGCCTTCAAAGAAGCTGCTTCTTACTTGGAGGGACAGTGCGTCCCTCCAAGTCAGTGCGACACATGACAAAGTTTAAGTGTAAAAATTCAATGAAGGAGTACATCAAGAGCAAGCCTATCACGTTGGGCTTCAAGTGGTGGTGTAGATGTGATTGTTAATTCTGTACCTTGAGAAGAAGGATGCTACAGAACTGGGAATCGGCGAGAGTGTGATATTGGAGGCCTTGAAGGGATTTATTGCACTGTTTTCTTTCATGACTTCTTTAGAAGTCCAATCTTGATAAAGAAGGTATTTGAAAACGGCATTTATGGTTTAGGCACGGTAAAATCCAACCGGAAGTATATGCCCAATATACTCAATGACCGTGAAATGAGACATGGTGATATCCATTTTCATTTTCTAATGAAGTGGCCGTTTGTATATGGTTCAATAACAGAGGTGTTCTATTATGTGGTTCCAACCTTAAAGGAGTTGATATTGAATCATGTGTGCAGAGGAGACAAAAAGGTTCAGGTTCTAAGATCTCTGTTTCCTGTCCAGAAATGGTAAAGAAATACAACAGAGGAATGGGAAGCCTTGATCTTTTAGACTAGCAAGTTGCTGCATGCCGTCTTTATCGAAAATCAAAGGTGCATTATTACTTGCGCTTATTTTTCGATTGATGGATATTGCTTGCGTCAACAGTTTTATTGTATTCAATATGTTGAATCGGTGTCAACTGACATTGTTAGATTTCAAAATCGTTGTTGCCCAGGTTTTGATCGGTAGTTTCAGTAGTGGCCAAAGAAACTGCCAAGCATCACGACCATCACGATATTCCGCTGCTTTGGCAATGCCGGCTACAGCACCCCAGCACCTTCCTGAGTTTTTGAACACACGTCTTTGGCGTCGTTACTGTGCCGACAAGGGAAAAAAATTGAGGACCTTTACAAGGTGTGAAGATTGTGGCATTGCGCTTTGTATGACAAAAGAACATAACTGTTTTTGTAAGTTTCATATCGCACGACAGTTTTCAAGTGCTGCTTATAATATTGGTATTGCCGTTGATTGTATTGATTGCATTGGTTATGTTGTAATAATTTGAGAAAATTATTACAACATAACATATCCGTCATTCCCTGAACCTTCCCTGAATTTCCCAAAGAAAATCGAGTTAGGATGAATGACTATAGAACTTATGAAACCAGGTAATTATGATGTAAGGATTGAGAGAACAATAAGAAAATACAAACATTGCATGAAGAAATAGAATTTAAAAATATCTGCAAGTGATTGGATAATCAACATTTTTTCTGTTAGCTTCCACGTAATTTCAACTATTGCACATTTATGAATGTCATAATATTGGAAACCATTAGCAGCAGTATCCTCTCCNCCGAAAATAGAAAAAAATTTAGGACCTTTACAAAGTGTGAAGATTTTTGCATTGCCCTTTGTATGACAAAAGAACATAACTGTTTTTTTAATTTTCATATCGCACTACAGTTTTCAATTGCTGCTTATAATATTGGTATTGCCGTTGATTGTATTGATTGCATTGGTTATGTTGTAATAATTTGAGAAAAATTTGATGCAAAATGATGGTAGTTTATTCATATCCGTCATTCCCTGAACCTTCCCTGAATTTGCCAAAGAAAATCGAGTTAGGATGAATGACTATAGAACTTATGAAACCAGGTAATTATGATGTAAGGATTGAGAGAACAATAAGAAAATACAAACATTGCATGAAGAAATAGAATTTAAAAATATCTGCAAGTGATTGGATAATCAACATTTTTTCTGTTAGCTTCCACGTAATTTCAACTATTGCACATTTATGAATGTCATAATATTGGAAACCATTAGCAGCAGTATCCTCTCCCTACTACAGGGACACCATTGTCCCTAGCCATAAGTATGAAGGATGTACAGTAATATTTATACGCCTCACGGGGAATTTATAAGGAATCATTTATATGCTTTAAGTTTTATTTTATTTATTTATTACAGCCTATCAATCTTTACTGGTCGGTATCCCTTGTCTACCACAGGGACACTGGTGTCCCGCTCTGTTTCTCAGTAACCATGAATGCATAGTAAAAGGGGCCAAGTTATTTTAAGTGAGCATTAGAAATTGCCCAGCAAAACCCGAAAATTGTCCATTTTCCATTGCCCAATTCCTTATGGTAGTCAAAGGGTTAAGCAATGCATTTTCACTCTGGGCAACCTTAAAAGATATTTAGTGATCTAGGTTATTTATTTTGGGCCTTTTCTTCTTGAAAGACAATGATTGATAATCAAATATTCTTTTAAATCTAAAATTTCTACTTTTGGTGGTCTGGTCATCTTACCGTACTGTAATTCAAAACACTGTGTAGTTTTGAAATCTACAACTTTAATATCCAAATTTCAACTTGCATGCCTTTTAAGCATTGTCAAGGATTCCAATACGTTATTGATCATATGCAATATCCGCAAGAAACTAGTTAATGGAATTTTCTTTGGCGAATACTTTAAAGCGAAAAAATATTTTTCTACTACTATTAGTATATGACTTTAAACCATATCGGTGTACTTAATATATTATAGCAAGAGATGGAGCTCTTTTTTTTGACACTGTTTAAAATCTATGAAATTATGCTATACCCTTAAAAACCAATGGCCTTTAAACCCTTAAATTCTTGTTATAGTTGTTCAACATACACAGTAAAGATACAAAGCCTGCACTATTAATATCTAGTTTGGAAATATATTAGATTAGATTCTTTAATATGTTTCTTCAGAGGGCAAGGTAAGGTAAAAACTGATTATGGAGTCCTCCATTGTTCTCAGCGTTAGAAAGTAAAAGCAATTAAATTCGTGTGCTCTTCTTTAACTATATCAAGAGTTCCTAACACGGAAACTTGAAAGAAGTTAAAGGATTTAGGATTTTTGTAAGGTTAGATTTATACATAGCTAGTAAAGGATATCAAGAAAAGAGAAAGAAATGCAGAGAGGAAAATGCAAAAGTTCCTAGCAAGGAAACCCGAAAGAAAACAGTGGTTTGGTTTTTTGTTTGTAAGTTTAGATTTATACATAAATAGTGCATGATATTAAAGAAGAGAAAGAAATGTAGAGAAAAAAATGCAAAAGTTCCTAGCAAGGAAACTCAAAAGAAATCAGAGATTTGGTTTTCTGTTTGTACGTTTAGATTTATACATAACTAGTGCATGATATTAAAAGAAGAGAAAGAAATGTAGAGAAGAAAATGCAAAAGTTCCTAGCAAGGAAACCCGAAAGAAAACAGTGGTTTGGTTTTTTGTTTGTAAGTTTAGATTTATACATAACTAGTGCATGATATTAAAAGAAGAGAAAGAAATGTAGAGAAGAAAATGCAGTACAATAGCATTTTATAAGATGTTAGAAAGTGTGTTATTGTATCGTCTTGTATTGGCCCTGAATGTTTAAATGAAACTCTCTTCTTATGTGACATTATTAACAGTTTTTTTCTCTTTTCTTTTAGGTTCAAAATATGCCTTCTAAACTCAAGTTCAAAAGGGCTAACACAGTCTAACATCATTCTTATATCATTAGTATATGCTGTTTAAAAAAAGGAAGTCGTGAAAACACTTCCTCCGGGTGTATAGCTCTGCATTTTATTTACTTCTTATATCAATCACATTTTTTGGTTACTTCTGAGATAAAATATCAATATTCTACTTGAGCAAAAAAAGGCAGAGAAGAGTAAAATTGCTTTATTTTACCCATGGAATAAAAATTCTACTTCTGTAGAACTTGTCGGCTTAGACATTTATAATGTTTTCATAATACTGTTCTTATTATAAGGAATTCCATGTGAGGAGAAAAATCATTAGGGTAAAATTCCATTGCAACTTCATTCAATAGAAATTTGTAGCATTGTAAAATCAAGTAAAATATAAGGCCAATTGGTCAACTTTTCTCTTGCAGGACTCTATGATTAGCAAGTCTTTGAACAAAAAAGATTTATGATATTATTCGCAAACGCTGTGCTTTAATATTGAGAGATTAAAAGATTTGAATATTCCTGGTCATTAATCTCATCAAATCCTTGTTGAATTTCATTAACACTGAAATTAATACGTATAATTATTCAAAAATCGTCTAACTGCATAAGAAATGTACACAGCTGTGTCAGTAGCTATGCAGGTGACTTGTTATGACCAAGCAAATGAATTGACATTTGACTACTCATATTTTGTCAGGTACTTCTATTTAAAAAAAGCTACAAAATCTGCTCATACAACAACGTATTGAAAAGCAGATTGTGCAGCATCGTGTTAGTAAACTGGCTTAATGAAAAATTGAACATGTTTAGTTAATTCGGTGCAAATATTTTGTTACATAATTCGAATCATCCTGGAAGCTCAAAATTCCTACATATATTGATAATAATGGAACTTTTCGAAAATTCCCACTCTAATCTCTATCTGAGCCTTTTGTCCTCTTCTTTTATTCTTCATCCCTTTGATTGGGGTCAGGTACTCCTAGCATTCTCTATACGTGAATATTTCAGTGCTTGGTCTTATGTAGTACTCTTCTTAGACATTTGTTGAAGAGAATGCTGATTAGCTTTGTGGTTAAGTGCATGACAATGCTTTTTTTATACAATATACCTATATATATTGACTACACTTGTTTTATCCTATTATCCTGCAGATGTGTTTTGTATAAGAAAAGAACTTGAGTAGAGGATAACAAAATTGGCTTTTTGAGTAGAATTTTAAATCTGAATAGCAGGAAATCAATATTCAAAAAAAATTCCAGTGTTTTATATGCCAGTATTACATCAGACTTTCCTGTTCTTTAAAAAATGTGGAAAATTAGATGTCAATTGTTCAGTATCTAGGAATTTACTTACCTCACTGTCAAAAATATTAACTGTTGCAAAGCCATTGGTAACAATTTTCTAAACACTTTTTTCTATTGCTCAGAGTATTTACTCTTCAAAAGTTAAAAAATTAGTGGAAAAGTGTGTAAAAAATAGAAAAATGTGAGAGGGATCCTTAATTAAGAATTATATCTATCCGTACAGAATGTATAAGACATAAGGCTTGTTTTTTTTCCCAGCATGTGTTACCTAAACCTGGCACAGAAGCCATAAATTCTGATTTCTCTTAAAAATCTTACATTTCTGTTAACATAATATATTTACTTTCTCTAAAACAGCGACGTTTTCAATGACATTAGATTTTAATTGTTTATTATAATTGTGTTATCGTATATTTTAAAAACATCAGGACATTGTTTCAATTCTGAGAGCTGGTTATTTAACCCAGTTGGACTATTTGTATATATTTTAAAGGACTTTTTCCATTCTCAGCTTTCTATGGGAGGCCAACAGAACACCTTTTCATAAGGAAAGGTTTGTCTTCAATCAATAACATTCAAGTAACCAGTAGTGGCTAACCCGGTGAACATCATATTATCATCCAAATTATTTATAATACAATTAAAATAAAAACAATTAACCTTTGAACTTCAGCCCTAAATTGACTTTTGGATTTTTTGATAAACAAAACGATCGTGGACCTCATCCACCTCTCTTATTGTAATGCTTCAAATAGACCTCTCGATTGGAATATCTTGCCCCTTCTGACACGCTTTCTGCTTTAAAGACAGGAAGTAGACAAAAAGGATGTTAAGGATGACGAATAAGATCAGCTCATTGAGAATACTAAAACAATCAAATTCATTATGTTACAAAAACATCAAGAGGAATACCATAAACACTGTTCAAAGAAGAACATTTTTTAGAACAAAAAGATTTTATGTATTCCTACAGACAGCCCATCCAAAGTATGTGTGAATAGCCATAGACTTCCTAACCCTTCCAAAGGGTACCTTTGGTTTATGCACTGCACGAAAGCAACCACGCTAAATCCAAATATGATACGACCCCAAAAACTAAAAACGAAATTATCAGGAAAAATGTCTTATTTTATTAATTCCAATTAATAAAATATGCTGTCCTAGAGTGTGAGGATCAGATTTTCGAGTTAGAAAATTATACTTCAATAAAATTTTAAAAACCTTCTTCCCAACTTTCGTTTACAAATAGTAACTGTACATCAGATACGTTCTGGTCGTATCATCTAATCTTGTTTCAAATTCTGCAATTTTTGTGTGTCTACTACCAGTAGTTAAATGCCTCCTCTTAGCTTTTTAGATTTTGCTTTTAAGTCAATTTATAACGTGCTCAAGCTTATTGCAATTCAAAATATTTTGATTCAGTGCAAATCATAAAATAAAAGAGTTAAAGTGAAAACCTGTGAAAAAATAAATTATTGGTGGCACTGGATCTGAACATTGAAACAATTGAAACCTTTTCTGAGGCCACTTGAGTGTACTAAGACCACCAAAAAGGCAAAATACAATTCAAGCGGTATTTACCAAGGATTTTATCAACAAGGACAGTACGTGAGTCGTAAAAGTTTGTGAAATGCCTTCAATACGCTATGTTTTCTTCAGTCAGTCACAAAAGGTTGTTAATCGCCTTCGTTCTTCTGTTTGTTTCAATATTCGAGAATCCATTTAATCAAAACTGTAGCAGTATTGTGGCTACAAAATAGGATTCTTTACGCACTTCTAATGGTGACCAAGGCAAACAGGCCACAGGTACATCATACCACCAGATTTTTTGAAGAAACTAGTCCATCTAAGTGTATGATTTAATTGTATGTTAGTCGTATTTACTCACAAATGAATATGAATTATACTACCGATATAAACTCCTCAGGTTGTGATATTGTCTTCCTTTTCATAAATATTACACACAAGTATTTCCCCTCCTGCGTTTCAGACTCTTGGAAAGTGGGAAAATAGTCGTTTGACGCATTTAAAGACTTTTGAGCTTGGGCAGATTTAACATGGGGTAAATGAAAACATAAGGTTTGCCAGAGAAAACGGAAAGGTTAGATATGTCCCTACCTCAACAGAACAAAGAACGGCCGATAAATTTTGAAGAAAGACAATTTATACCCAAAATTAAAACGTAGAGTGTCAAAAGTTTGTGAGGTTGAAATTCAGGCAAAACATCTTAAAAGAGAACTGATTCAAAACAAAACTTATCGGTCCTAAAAGATCGGAAATCACACCAAATTCGCAACTTCGAAGAGAAGATTTAAGTTCTCCTACACTGCACCCAAACCCAAAAAGTATACTGCTTTCTTTGTCTTCTCTTTTAAGGAGAGAAAAGACAAAAAAAATATGTACAACAATTTTCGTAACCTTTTCTTGTAAGTGTTTCCTATCACTTATCAGAAAAGGTGAAGAAACAGAAAAGATGCGTTGTTAACTTGGAAATTGTTTGAAATTTTCTGTTTGGGAAGAGTAACGTAGACCAGTACTTAAGTGAAATATGATGCCCGCAACTTGTAGAACTCAATGAAGAAGCGAAAAAGAATTTATATATTTTACACAGAATTGTTGATTAGATTAACTTTTGTTAAGTGTTGAAGCTGGCACTGAGAGATATCGAAAAAAGTAGGAATTTTGATTACCCAGGAATATTACTTGACATGGTAAACTTTACAGCAGCTTCGGAATTGGTGATGTCTAAACATTTAGATTCTGTTACAATTTTCAGAGTGCAGTCAGGGGTGCTGATGTGGCTGGAGACGGCTGATCCTCTGTGGCGACCCAAACGGGATATAGCCGAAAGAAAAAGAAGAAGAAAAAGAAGAAGAAGAAGAAGAAGAAGAAGAAGAAGAAGAAAAAAAAATTAATAATAATAATAATAATAATAATAATAATAATAATAAGAAGAAGAAGAAGAAGAAGAAGAAAAAGAAGAAGAAGAAGAAGAAGAAAAAAAATATTAATAATAATAATAATAATAAGAAGAAGAATAAGAAGAAGAAGAAGAAGAGTCAAATAGAATATTGAACAGATATTTAAGTGGTACCAAGATAACCAGTCTGATACAGGATCAGATTGTTCCATGTTCGGAATGTAGTCGGGATTGAAAATCTTTTAAATATTTTTTCAATTTTAATAATAAATAGAAACGCATCTTTGTGATTTCAGAATTCGCACTGTNAAAAAAAATTAATAATAATAATAATAATAAGAAGAAGAAGAAGAAGAAGAAAAAGAAGAAGAAGAAGAAGAAGAAGAAAAAAAATTAATATTAATAATAATAATAATAAGAAGAAGAATAAGAAGAAGAAGAAGAAGAGTCAAATAGAATATTGAACAGATATTTAAGTGGTACCAAGATAACCAGTCTGATACAGGATCAGATTGTTCCATGTTCGGAATGTAGTCGGGATTGAAAATCTTTTAAATATTTTTTCAATTTTAATAATAAATAGAAACGCATCTTTGTGATTTCAGAATTCGCACTGTTTTTTAACGTCAGGAATATATATCAATCTTTAGATGCAGACATATTTAATCTAAATTTTTGACTTAACATGAGCCTTAATGTAACTTTTTCAACCATTGTCGACTAAGTCACGGGAGTTCTTAAACAGTTGGGCCTATCAATGGAATATTTAGAGGTCAAATCTGGAGATAGCAATTGTTCTTTTCATGAAATTGGTCAATTGAAAAACCCAAAATTTTTGGTAAATTGGATAATCTCCAAAAGCCTTAACCTGTTAAAAAAATGACATGGTTTTGAGAAAGCTATTGTACATTTCTGTGCACAGGGCAAAAATCTTGAAAACAGTGTCATTTGATCCACTTTCAATCTTCCACACTTTTATTTTTCTGTAATAATTTCTAAAAGTAGCATGTAAAGGTTTTTATTTATTGGTTCTGATAAAATTATGTTTTTATCAAAGAAATTCTTTAAAAACATAAATTACTTCGCATTATTATTTTTTAAAGTTTAAACGTGCCAGATATTTCGATGGTCTTCCTCTTATCACATAAAATCATCTTTAACATTCAGACGAAATCCAGCCCAACTTATAAAAATTGTCCCTTTCCTTTGTATTTCCGTACAACAACGGATTGAAAAGACTAATTTCATATTCATACCATACTAAATGTTACAAGTTATCACAGTTCTTACGTATGACTGTCCTTGTATGCTTTTCTTAACAATTGAAATGTGCATTATTCCTTTAGGCCAACTTTTGTTTGCTCCACCATATATCTTTAGCATCAATTGCCACTGTTTTAAATTTTCGTCACTTGCCAAATTAGTGGCTAAAATGTGTCCTTGAGATTACTAACATTTTCCTTTCTTTTCAGCCTGGATGTGACTTCTTTTGAAATATCCTTCTTTTCCTTACTCAACTCGTTTAAGTCAACCTTTTGGCACCTTTCTTGTTTATTTTTGCCGAAAATTTTCTCTCGGTCTGTTTTGACGTTTTATAAACTTTTTTTGTACTTTTTAAACGAATTCAAGCTATACTAAGCAACTTTGCTGCTACCAAAAAGACATTGAAATGAGATTTAAAGCAGTCCAAGTTATAGAATAATGAGAAGTGATCAGAAAGATCCAGAACCTGGCTCAGAAAAGACAGACCAATCATAACGAATGGATTGAGCAAGTGTTGTTTTCTTTTCTATACTAAAGTTCCTTGCTTATCGCCATATAGAGCAGCTAGTCTTCTTTAGTTTTACTGCATTCGTCCATGTTTTCTGGGGCTGGATTAAATTTTTATCTTCTTAATGTCTTCTTAGTTCATTTTAATCTTGTGGTATTATTTGTCTATGCTACACTCTTATATTAATTTATTTTTCTGGAACTTTACGGATGTAAACTGAGGAACCGTGGTTAGTGCAACTGCACCGTAACCAAGAGTTCCGGGTTCGATTCCCCGAGCGTGCGACTTTGGAACTTTCCAAAAGAAGAAGCCATTGGTTGGCGTCAGGAAGGGCATCCGGCCAATAGATTCCTCACTAACAAATCCAAGTCCCTAAGAAGGGCACCGTGTGAGCCCCAGTTACTGGGGTAAATGACGTTAAAATCATAAGTAAATAAAACATTCTGCTGTAAGCTAAATTTGATGAGACGTCTGTGTTATTGTGTTTCAAGATGTGAAATTCTGTTTAAAAACGTAGTAAAATTACTTTTACTTTAATTGGAAAATCACCTCTGACTTTGTTATCAATAATTACTTTTGTCCTGTACCAAAAGTCTTTTAATTCTTTAATTAACCTTTTTTGCCCTTAATGGGAAAGGTAATTTAATGTTTCAAAGATGACGGTCAGAGTTTATAGATGAAAAATAAGAAAGATAGACTTTACTCTTCGATATCATGCTCTTTCATTTTTAGATCATTAAGGTATCATTAAATTGTTTAATGTTTAGATATCTTTTATTCCATCATTTACAAGTTATTCTTTTTCGCTGTCAGTGCTCAAGTTAACAAGATTAAGATTATAAATGAGGTTTGTAAACCACTGTCCAATTTTCTTTGTTTCATTGTACCTTCTGTATCGTATTCTTCTCCTACAGTAATAAATCTTGCTTTCATAATTCTTTTACTAAGTCAGAAGGCTCACTTCAAAACTATATTGCTATTTCCTTTCGGCTAATTTCGGTGGATTTTAACAACAAATAACTGAGTTTCACGGATTACTTCAATACATAGCAATTCAATATTTGTTATTGATTTCAAAAGATTTAAGCAAATCAGTAGCCCCAAACCTTCAACAATAAAATAGCTTTTGTGGCAGAGATTATAATCAACTTTCATGCAATATCATTAATGTCTCTAACTTACGAATGACTTACAAATATTTTATCAATATCTTATCAATATTTTATCAATATCTTGTTGACATCCTACCGATAACTTATCATTATTATTAGCTTCAAGATGAGTATCTTGATGATACAATCGGTGCTCCTGGATAATTGGCAGATTGATTTTTAATTTCGTTGGCAAATAACTAATGTCTCCAGTAGGTGGTTCATTATTTATACATTTGGCATCACATACACTGATCGTCTTAACTTCTGTGCAAGTTATGGGTCAGTGAAAACACCCCTGTTGTACCATCGTGGTCGAAATAACAATTTATTAAGTTTCGAAGAAAATACTTATTCTTGTTGTTAATCGTTTAGTTAAATAAAAGCAGCTTAACCTACACTAATGTCGACCTTACCAAATATTTAAAAATTCTTTTCTTTATGGTTCTAGCTGTTTCCTTTACTAAATCTAAACAGTAAGCAGACAAGAGATCAAAAACCTACCTTTGTTTAGAAGTTCCGCTGCCCCTTAGTATCAGATTAGTTTCCTTTTCAAGAACGATTATGACCAGGTACCTGTGTACAAAAGGTTGCCAAATACCATATCTGGATTTGGCTTACAGGCTATTCGAAGACAGTCCTGTAACTCTCTTTATTTTAACCCCATTCAATAAAAATGACCACAAAGAGGGTGAGCTGGTAAAACTTGAATGGAACAAAAATATTTATTTTCCATCCTTATTGACTAACTGATTTTAGCAGTTTATCATTTTCAAAAAGATTATATATATATATATATATATGTATGTATTTATATATATATATATATGTATGTATTTATATATATATTACAATATAGGGGTAGACAAGAAAAAAGCAAAACTTCTCAAAACTCAGAGTTTCATGCACTGTAAAGTTTTGCTTTTTATATATTATATTATATTATATTATATTATATTATATTATATTATATTATATTATATTATATTATATTATATTATATTATATTATATTATATTATATTATATTATATTATATTATATTATATTATATTATATTATATTATATTATATTATATTATATTATATTATATTATATTATATTATATTATATTATATTATATTATATTATATTATATTATATTATATTATATTATATTATATTATATTATATTATATTATATTATATTATATTATATTATATTATATTATATTATATTATATTATATTATATTATATTATATTATATTATATTATATTATATTATATTATATTATATTATATTATATTATATTATATTATATTATATTACTGCCATACATGTTGAGCGACATGATACCAAATATTATTGTAAATATAAGTAAATATACATAGATTTTATAACTTATCTACGCTATTGCACAGTTTAAAAATCCCACCTAAACACTTTCGCAAGGATTCAGCTGCTTTTGTGTCTAATTTTCCTCCAACTTCTTCTTTGAGTTTATCTAACACATCCTTCAGTGTCGTCTCCTCTTTACTGTTGGCTTCTATCTCCTGCATTGCTTCTTGTAAGCCTTGATCCAAGACTTTGACTGATTTATCAAACATTTTCAAGTCAACCTTAATTTGGTTCTCTAATCATTAATTTACTTTTTACATTTCATCTTGGTAACAAAAAAAATGCTGAAAAAATTATATAAAATAATATTATTTGAAACTACTCTTGTAGACTGGACGGAAATGGAAATCTAGTATAATATAGTATAGTACAGTCTAGAATAATACAGTATAGTATAGCATAGAATCGTATAGCATAGTACAGTATAGAAAAGTGTAGTATAGTATAGTAAAGAATAGTAAGGGTAAAATTATTGTTTAGATTAAGAAGCTAGTACATTTTATGCATTGACTATTGGTTAATCATTATCCCTCAAAATTGCTAATGTATGATATCAAATTTTTTTTACACAAATTTAGCAAAATTTCTTATTTACTACTTTTGGTACAACTCTCTAGTACATTGTTGGATCAGGATTTTGTCCTCTGTTCAAAAAATCGAGAGCGTCTGGTTCAGATTGGTCAACATGGAACAGAATATCAGTAAAGCGGTTAAATACTTTCCAGAAACAAAATATATTTATGCTAATTTGTGATAACATTCTATGAAAAATGCAAAATTGTGAAATATTGAAAACCTTAAGACTTACGTCTCACTAACTGTTGTGTTTAAAATAAGGTAACTGAAACCTCTGACACTTCAAAATACCAACAAATGGATTAGCAAAAGTTTGTCTCGAAGGATAAGTACCGGAAAAATTTCTGGAGAAAGAGCAGTAAGAGATTCGACGATGATATCAAAGTGTGGGCAGAAGCTAACAACTGTAGGGGGTTGCATCTAAAATTTCTCATTTAAGCTATCAAGAGTCGACTGAATGGGGGTCGGCAAAAATAACTTTTGTCTCCAAATGCAAACCAGACATCGATTTTAAAGTAACAAACAAATTCAAATAATTTAATACCCTGTAGCTGCACCTTGTTAAAAAACGAGGTATTGAAATTACATTTACAGGATTCCCCAATTTGTGGTATTAATGTTATTTCCACTCGACCTAAGGAAAGTATAATATGGACATTCCGTTTCAGTTAACATTAGTTTTCGGGTTTTGGTCTATATTCTGTTTAATTATTTATTTAATGAAAGGTCTACTAAATTGATAAGCAGTTTAAACAAATATAGTACAGAATATATCTTTAAACAGTCGATATAGCTTTTATTTTATTACGTATTATTTTCAAGGTATAAATTGCTTTCTAGGAAAAGCATGCTGTAATTGGATTTTCTGGTAATGGGGAAAAGACGAAGAAGAAGAAGAAGTTGGATTCCGTCATAAACTTGGAAACTAAGTTTTAACAAGAGCTTAAACTCCTTGGTAATAATTACCTTAATAACACTGCAAAAAAGCTGCTTCAGAATGTGAAACAAAAAACCAAGAGCAATAACATGAAAATAATGATGGACCAGAGGGCTGAAAACCCATTGCATAGGAAATGTTCAAGTTACGTGAACCTACACCAGGAAATAGACGTCCACACAAGTGTGGAACGTGTTCGAGCGAGCAAACCTGCAAATATTACTCATGTATTAATATTAATAATAATTGTGTAATACATTTGTTCATATCTGGTACTATTCAAAAACTTGAACAGTTTCAAGGCTCCGCCGATTCCACTTATACTCCAACATATACTATTATTAATACTATTATTACTACTCACCCTATTACTCAATATTGCTCAATATGACCACTACTGCCTTACTATTGTATTCTTTTCCAAAACAACTGCTGTAGTATAGTGTTCTCGCTCGTTTCGTTCGCTAGAACAATGATATTGACAAACAGGAAATGTATTATTAGCTACGTATTTGTAGTTTAACGACCGCAGCTAAATCTGACTGCACAGAATCAGAGTTTCATGAAGAGGAATTATCAGACATAGCCCATTCCAAGTGCAACCTCTAGGACGATGAAATGTAGACAATTGAAGAAAGAGTCTCTGACTGCACCTGTTCTTGCAACAACTGAGTATAAACCGAGGCATTGTCATATAGGACAATATGTGCTTCAGTGTATTTGTACTCATTATGCCACACTTAGAGAACTGGTGCAAACATAAGCTCCTGCCAGCCAAGGAAGGTACGATTGGAACTGTTTTGTGAGAATTCATCATTCACACTGATAGAAACAAAAATGCTAACCGGCCCCTAGAACGTCATTAAAGATCTTAATAAGAAAACTTGTTAACTAATTGACATGTATGTACCGGCTGACCTTAACATCTCAAACAAAGAGTACGATGAAATCCCTTTATGTAAAGTCTTAAAAGTTGAGATAACCAGAAAGTAACAAGTGAAGACAGCTGAAACCCCTGAAGTGGTGGGTGGTCTAGGAGCTATTAACAATAGTAGTGATAAGTTTATCGACAATATCCCAACTTATTGCTGATATTCCTAGCGAAGTCAAAAAGGAAATTTACCGTATAATAACAGTTATACTTGTTTTGTAGAAGGATTGCGACCAATTTTGAAAATCTGATCTTGCTGTGCAATGAAAAAGAAAGATAACAATAATATTAACATTGTAATGCAGGTATCGAGAAAGGATATTTATTGCTTAGAAAATCACTTCAGCTTATAAGCTTTATCTTCCAAACGAACAACAAAACATTACTCCAAAAGAAGTGCCTTTCTATTATTATTTTTTATTATTATTTCTATCATTATTATTATGGTAAGTATTTATACAGAATAACTATGCCAGTACTAAAATACTGCTATCATTTAGGTCCTGTATGTTTCCCTATCATATTTATTATCTTTGTTTATGTTTACACTGTTGTTTAATATTTAGATGCAACGTTGGCTATTGCCTTGAAAATTTCTCAATCAAGAATTTTGTCACACTAAGTGTAAATAACTCAAGCACACTGGACAAAAGAAGGAATATCTTGCCTCTACATTTTGGGAAGAAATTTTGAAACCCTAATAAGTGTATGCCTTCGTCATATATTACAGTCAATAATGCAAACTAGGCTCTCGGCAATGTGCTGGGCATAATTGTTAAATTTGTTTGTAAGTATCTTCTTTATTGGTTTGATAAAAATTGTAAGTGCAAGGAAAACGTTTTAAAAATTGGAAATTTAGTTACTGTAGTACCAACTTGTACTGAAACATTATTCTCATTCTTGGCTTTCGTTGAAAGATGTCTAGAAACTTTTTTAAATTTATGAGTTTGGCATTTCAAGTGTTGAGTAAACACAGCCATGATGACAGTTGGCAAACCTTTAATGATACATTCACAAATCATATGTTAGCGCATGCTTTGATATTTCAAGCTCCTGCCTCATCGGCATTCATCAATTTTTACTTGCTATTTTAAAGAGGTGAAGCCTACTTTCATTTCTTAAAGCCGGCGATGCAAAGCCTTTGAAAAAGCTTATAACTTCCATATTTGATGTTAGTCAGTTGAAAAATGGTTCATCTTTATTTTATTTAGCTTTGACAATACGTAAATTATTAATTACCCATTTCCACTGATTTGAGAATGACACCAAAAGTGCCTTACATAATTTTTTAAAAGTATGGCACAATTGCAGATTAGGACTTGAAATAATATTAAGATGCAACTAAAAATATATAACGTCTGCCTTGAGTATACTCCGATAAGATTCCCAATAAAGGATAACGTGATGTCAAATTTTGTCTGGATTGATGTTACCAAAAGGTATAATAGCTCTTGGGAAGTAATACGGTATTTTAAAAACATATTAGGGTCTCGATAATCATCTAAAAGTATAAAGTTGTATGTCACTTATCGCTTGGAGACAGTAAAAATGAAGTTCTATAAAGAATCATGATGGAAGCTAAAATTTTTGCAGAATCAATATTGTAGGAGTTAGGAGGTTAGCCAGTATTTTGTATACCATTTTTGATGGTCCCCCTTCTAGGTGGTAGCTTGTGGTACGTTTGTAAATCTCTTCGAATTTCTACCAGAATTTTTCAGAAGCATTTCTTGGAGTAGCCTACAGAAATGAAGAATCTTAGAGACTGTTAAACAATAAATATAATTACGATATCCAATTGTCTTTGAAGTTTGATCATTTCTCACAATATTAATAAAATCAAGATATCCAGAATCTCACATTGTCTGTCTCCAAATTTTTCACCCAAACCTCCCCTTTTCTTCACTTGTATTGGGCTACCTATTTATCAACTCTTCAAGTTCGCAAGCCTGACAATATCTATAAGTAATTTCTATTTAATCCCCAAAAGGGAACAGATGGAAAAAGCTATGATGATTTAAATATTGATGACCAAGAATTAAAAAATGATCATGGTTAAAAAGAATCTTTTCTGTCGGAATGCACAACAGACTTTAAGGAGAAATAAATTGTCCTCATAAATTCGAAACTGACAACGATGATAGAGTATTTAAAATCTACTCACTATTATTTCAGAATTTCAAAGGAGAAAAAAGGTACACACTTAAGCCATAATTGTATGGATTTTTCCCCTAATATTTATTAATTTATCACGTTATACGGTTCTTATATTTCCAAATCCCCCCTTTTCTCATGTGTACCAAGAGTAGGAAAAAATTAAAGACGATTTAGAGACGAATTTTTTTACAAAAAATGAAAGTTTAAAGTGAGATATGTACTTGAAGATACAGATGTACAGAAAACCTCTAAAGGGTTAAACAATATACCTTACACTTTTGAGTGTCAAATTGTATTCCTAGTTATGAATATAAGGAATGCAAGGGGGTCTGAGAGCAAGGATGCTAGTGCAAGGATCTGAGCTCAAGGTTTTCAAGCAAGAACGATTTTTTATTAGGCAAACAAAAATCTCATGTTTTCCTAATATTAAATGCAAAACTCTTCGTCTTTTTTTACATATGGTTCTGCTGTCCATTTGCAACCAAGTTTCACAGCTAGGTAGATACTATTGAGTTCCGTTCTTTAAATTCGGACCTTTTGCTACGTTTGACGTCAAGTTGGAGTCCACAAAATGTGCAGGATAATCAGTCTTATACAAATGAATACTGCAAATGTCGTCATGGTTTCTATATTTTAAAGAATTCGAAAGCGTTTTCGATTTTATTTTATGACGTCGATGTGGTAGAAATTCTACCAATTTGGATAGAACTAAGCAAGTTTTAGTAATTAAAGACAGTGCAAAGGAAAGAAAATAAAACACATCCCATAATATGTGACTGAAACTTGGGGTCTAAAGTAAATTTATTATAAGTTCGGATCACCAAAATAATCTTCACAATATCCCCTGTCCAACAGTTCTTGAAAAGGTCAAGAACGCAAATATTACCTAATCAAGCGGAATGAGTACAATTCTTTTTTTGGTAGGATTTCTTGTATTCGAATTAATAGGGCCAAGTGCTTATTATGGAGGACAGTACAATTGAAATATGAAACCAACTTGTACCAAGTACAAAGCATGAGAAATAAAGGGCGAGAAATAGAAACGTAAAGTGTTGTAGCTCTTAAGCACGGAATCCAATCTACTTCCTGATTCCGTACTACTTCTCCTACCTGCTACATCAACGAATTTTAATCCAGTGGTGCATCTCACGAGTATTTCAACCTGATGTATTTGTAGACCAATAACATCTTAGAATATCAACCTTTGACAGAATATTTCAAATTTGATTACACTTGCGACACTTGTTAAGATTCAGAGCTGAGAAAAAAGTTGCAAGTTTTGATGAAGTGTTTCACCATTACAGACATGTCCGTGTATAACTCTTGAATTTCGGTCAATTTGTCTTTCATTTTATCAAACCCATATCTAAGCAATAAATCGAATGATTATTTCCAAGCCTTTCGTCTTTTAGTTAAGCCTGATTTTTCTACCACAACTGAACCTACAGCTCGCCTAAGCACTTTCTCCGGTGAATTGTTAAAAAAGTAGATATTAACAAGTTGGCTTTTAAATAACCTCGACAAGATCTGCCAATTATCTACTCGTCTGCCAAGCATGCACATTCACTTAATTAATACCTTGAAGGGAGAAATTTTCATAGAAAGAAAAATTTGCCGAAAGAAATTGTCACGGTTTAGACCTACAACCAAATTTTAACCTTTCACTGGCATTTGTTTTTCCAATTTTCCCTTTGAATAAGCCCGATGATTATTGTAAAATTAGCGAAACAAGCAAAAATTCCTCCTTTCAAAGCAGTTCTCTCAAAAAAACACACAATTTGTTTGACTAAGTGATCACCATCGAATCACCTGCCTTTTCTCCATGAGTTGTAGAAAGAGCATAGAATTTCGGCAAACATTTCCTTAAAACTAGTGAAATGCAAAATGGCAATAATACAGCCTTCCATAAATGCATATCTTATTTTCTCAAACAAATGCGACGATGCTTGTTCCATTCAGATAGTTTATCCAAAATTTTTGAAATTTTTTGTAAAATACCTGCTGTGCAAAAGAGCACTATTTGCTATTTTCTAAATGTACTATTGTATATTTTGTCTTTAATATATTAAATAGAAACTACCGTTTTGCCGCGCACACAATTGCATACCACTATAAGTGTAAAACGTTTCTATATTTGAATAAATCTAAGCTGGCAAGCAAAATGTTTTCTATAAACTTTTCAATTCGTTGTTTTGCTGGAGGTTTTTAAGAGGTTTTTATATATTTTTTTTGTCTGAGAGAAAAGAGTTCGTTATTCTGGCAGCTAAAAACAGAAATTTCCGAAAACCTTACAAGCAATTTATAGAAAAAGTGGGCTTTGGGCTGTAAAATTTTGTGGTTATTTGCCAATGGACTGCTACTTTTTGATATAGGAATAACTTAAAGAGATTTTTAGATACATTTAAAAGTCGTAGATGGTAATGAAAGGATGGCAACGTCAGTTTTCAATACTATTTAATGGATGCTGTGTGCTAAATTAGCCCTAAACAATACAATGGAGGTGGAGATGGATACAGTAAGTGGACAGCCTAAGAAAACTAGAAGTATAGATAGACACATCGATGAATAGATAGAAAGAATGGTAGATCGGTTGATAGATAGATAGATAGATAGATAGATAGATAGATAGATTGATAGATAGATAGATAAATAGATAAATAGATAGATAGGTAGATAGGTAGATGGATAGATAGGTAAATAGATAGATAGATAGATTGATTGATAGATAGATAGATAGATAGATAAATAGATAGATAGATGGATATAGATCGATGGATAAATAAATATATATATATATATATATATATATATTTATAAATGGTTTTCACGTAGTTACTCAGTGTTTAAGGTGCACTACTTCATTAGCCGGCTATCTTTTCGTTAATATCTCTTCTATCTATTTCTATTTCTAGTTGCTACCTAGAAAATTAAAAGCTTTAAGCACGTACTTATTATTTTTCCTTTTTCTTTAAAACAAAATTCACAATCAGCATAAAAGGCTTACAAGCCTATACTTTGTTAATTGCTTTCTTTTTGGTGCCTTCAATAACGCAAAGCATAATACAAAGCATATTTTAACATCTTAAATAATTGTCTTTTTCCTGCCAGTGCGGTTGCTTCGTGCAGTGATTGAAAAAAGCCATATATATTGTGCAAAAATAATTTTTATACTGTAAAAAAAAATCAGTTTTAGTCACTGAAAAGAATCAAACGGATGAGATCATGTTTTTGATATCGTGCTTTTTGTGAGACATTATCACTGTAACAAAACACTCTTGTGGCATTTTTCTTATTTGCTCAGATTTCTTCTCAGCTGTTTTCCTTTCATTGTCATTGCAGAGACAGACTAAAGTAGTTCTGGTACGTAATTTTTGAATATTACTAATATATTTTCTGAACCACTTCCTTCCAACATTTTCATTTCAAGCCAAATTCCATTAAACAATAATGAATCCAACAACAGATCTTTAAAAATGTTCATACTTGCTGCCAATGTGTCTTTTAATTGCTTTTTGAAAACTACGGACGGTGCGTGTGCTCTTGCTTTTTACCATCCCCATGGCACATAAAATAACAATATAAACTTTGTTGTCAATTGAATTAAGTTATAATTGTATATGTATCTGTGTGGCAAGTCCTTAGCAAACACTCCTGATCTTGCTTTTGATTCATTGTCTAACATGGGATCGGTGCCTCTTAAATCCAGATGAAGAAAATTTAGCCAAAAAAAATTTTTTTAAACAGAGAAATGATTTTGCCCTCAAAAATTTTCGAATACGAATTGATTTTTATTTGAAGAAATTTTATCATTGCCAAACGTGGTTTCCGCTCCTACTTAATTCAACAATAGGGTTAATCTTTGAGCTATGTTTGAATGCGATTGGAGGTTTTGGGATGAGAATCAGCAGGATATTTTGAATACTCAACATTTCACAGACAATCTTTGAAATATCACCCCATGTCAACTGCAAGACAAGAACAGAAGAAAAATATTTTTCAGACAGTAAAGTCAATTCAAAAGGAACTGCATTTCATACAGTGGGAAGGATTGTCGATAAACTGTTCTCTGTATTGGTAATTCACTGTAGTCATTTTCTAGCCTTTCTTGTTGAAGAACTTTTTAGTCCATAAAGAAAATACAACCACCTGTGAAAGGCCCTCTGGAAATAAAATACAAAATTATTATTTTTGAATTTTTTAATCCAAAACGTGAAACTAATTTATAGACTAAGAGAAACTGTTAGCTTACCAGAAACAAAGTAATTTAGAAATAATATTAATGTCGTCTCTCTGAAAAAATGACAACTGTAGGTAGAAAAATTGATTAGTACTGATCTCTAAACTTAATAGCCTTGCTTAGTCAATAGTCGTGATTTTTCTAGCCAATGCAACAACCAATACATCAATCATCAATCGTTTAGATTGATCAGGAAAATAAAACAGCAAATACTGAACATCTCAGAACATAAACCTTCTGGTGTTAAATTGTTTTTAGCGAAAACAATCATACAGTGTTAAAAGCAACTGTCTTAAGTTGTGATTTTGCTACTGGACGACATTTGTAGTGAATATAGGGACACTTACTTTGCTTCCTGCTTTACTGACTTTTCTTGGACAATGTCAAAAACAGAAACAATAAAACATTGTAACTCTTTATTTCTTCCTAAAATTTATGGAAAGTTGCAAAAATAGTAGTTTTCAACCATTCCTTGTCCGGAAATAACTACTTTTGGTGTTCAACTTTGTAATTGAAGATGTATCTATCTATACAACAGGTCCTTGAGACGCTTTTTTTGGTTTCATTGTCGAACTGGAGAACGGTGCTAGACGAGAAAGTACTGTCCCGTGGGATATAAATAATCATGAACGGTTTCTTTTATTTTTATTTAGACATTCCTCCGAAGAGTTTTGGCGTGTCACCAACCAAATCCATTCATATTTACTTGACAATGAATGAAAGTGTTCCTGCGGCCATCACTTGTGCATAAGTGCTCTCTCAAAATGCAATATAAAAATCCAATAAATAAAAATACAATAAATAATTGGATTTTAGCGCAATGTCGACAAACGACGGAAGGCGTATTTAATGATGATGATGATGATGATGATGATGATGAACGTTTTTACTTGATAGCTATAAATTCATTTTTCAATTCTAAAATTTCTTACGAATATTTATGCTGAGTACTCTGAATGTCTGGATTCAAGTTTTTTCTTAGTAATTTTATAAAAACCTAAATTCGTTCATGTGAACCAGTAGCTATGGTTTTCTTCCTTTTTTATATGATGAATTCAGCTTTCGTCATTTTCTCATTTCAATACCCCAGAATAAAGTGTCATCTAAAACTCTTCCGATTTTCTTCAGCAAGCCTTCTGGCCCTCAGGTAAAAGTTAGTTCTTTACCAAATATCATATAATTTCAGAAGATATTAGGGTTCCTATTGGTTTNTGATGATGATGATGATGATGAACGTTTTTACTTGATAGCTATAAATTCATTTTTCAATTCTAAAATTTCTTACGAATATTTATGCTGAGTACTCTGAATGTCTGGATTCAAGTTTTTTCTTAGTAATTTTATAAAAACCTAAATTCGTTCATGTGAACCAGTAGCTATGGTTTTCTTCCTTTTTTATATGATGAATTCAGCTTTCGTCATTTTCTCATTTCAATACCCTAGAATAAAGTGTCATCTAAAACTCTTCCGATTTTCTTCAGCAAGCCTTCTGGCCCTCAGGTAAAAGTTAGTTCTTTACCAAATATCATATAATTTCAGAAGATATTAGGGTTCCTATTGGTTTTTCAGTTGTGGATTGGAACATCATTCCTTTAAATTATTCTTGTGAAGTAACAGAATACTAGCAAAAATTTATTGACCCAATAAATGTGAACTTTGTAATTTGCTCAGGGTCTTTTACTTTGATACTTTTAAAGGATCTTCTTTCGTTAAGTACCCCTAAGATTTATTTCCATGCTGTGTTCGATTTCTGTATTTTACATGTCCAGCCGTAGCTATGTTGCTTCATTTGAATTTTAACTTTTATTTCATCCTGCTATCCTTCATTTTCCAGATGTTTAGAGAATCTGACTTCATGGTTCCTCAAATCTCCATTTCCTTGGAATTCCTGGATAGTTGTATTTTATTTGTTACATTCGAGGAGTTTTTCTGTCTCATTTCCTCCTTCACAGTTTGCAAGCCATTTTTTATAGAACTTGTCTTTTTCATTACATTCTTTACAATTAAACGATTTTCCAGTGGTATGACATTGGAGAAGTCACACACTAAAGTATTTTCTACCTTGATTTCCATAAAAGATAGAACGTCAAACTACTATAATCTATACCATTGAAGCTATGGAAAGATTATTGTAATCAATGTTTTCCTCTTTCTCCCTTCATCAAACATTCCTCAGGTTGTTAATTGGTTTTCCGGTGTGTTCTTCATTTGCCTACCAACTCTCTCTCCC
>RDPX01000219.1:1333840-1356039 GCA_003991215.1 Morbakka virulenta
CACACACACACACACACACACGGACACACACAAACACACACTCTCTTCCTGATTACAGTCAAAAAAACAGTAGTGAAGCGAGATCCTCAAAATCTGTATAAAGTATCAACAAAAGGACAGAGCCTGCAAGAATTCTGTCAGTGCATTATTGGCAAATAATTCAAATACTTCACTGATGAGACAAAGAAAACCTTCAGGTTCATATTTTTAGAATCATATGGATCATCTGCTCTCTGAAAAACATAAACAACATTAGAAACCTTTTAGAAAGATAGCATCAGAAATCACACTCTTACAAGAATTGCTAACCCATTCGAAGGAAACCCTCATTTCTGATTTACATCATGCTGAAACTGAACATTCAACTGCAATGAGAAAAGACAAAGAGCAACAGGCACTGAATCATGGACGAGCATGCTTTTTGACTTTGGACTTACTATAAGGTCTAGCTAAATTATATTGTTATATAAATATAATTGTTATAGTATTTGTTTTTATTGTTTGATATTTAACTTTATGTGAAATATAAAAAAATCATATTTAAAACAATGAATATAATTTGTTTATGGAATTTTGACGTTTGATATTTTAAGTATAATTGGGTTTACCAAATTATACTAAAAAGAAGTAGAGGGTGAAAGGTGACCTGCCAACTGTTTTATCTTTAGGGTAAAAGTTGAAGAACTGTTTTTACTCCTGGAGAAGATATTGGAGTAATGTAAAATAATAACTGGTACCCGTATATTTCCTGCTGGGTTGTGTAGAACATGCAGCTTGAAAGATTTCACCACTGTTTGTGTTTATTATTATCATTTATGTTAAAATTTTTCGAGGTTAGTGAGCCTAAGATTACACTTCCACTAGCACAAGTCAGAATTCTGGACATAGTTAAGACCCACTCTGAGCCAGCTCCCTAGTTCAAGAAGTTAGGCGAAACAGGTCTTATACCTTGTCAAAGGTTGTCCTGGATGTAATTGTATCAAAGCCTAACCTCTTTTGTCCATGTCAAACGAAACCAGCTTTAGGTCAATACCAAGCAAAAAATATTTTTATCATCACCATCATCATGATCATTGTTATTATTATTATTATGTTATTATATATAGAGACAGCAATAAGTTGCTCGCATTACATATAAAACCGTTGACTTAAGGATCAAACTTTACTCAGCTACTCCTCTTGGTATAATGCAGGCTAATGCTCACTTTAAGCTGTACTCAACCCTCATCATTATCATTCGCCTACTCCGCTTTCGTCAGATTGCGCATCAACATGTGATAACTGTCTCCATAAATTTCTGTCTTTGACGACGGTGTTCAGTGACATCAGGTTTCGTCCAGTCCAATGGCTAATGTTGCCGCGCCATCGTTTTGGTTGTTTTCCTCTACTTCTTCTTCCTTCCACCATTCCCTCTAGGCAGATTTTGCTCACGCCCTGAGTACAGCGTTTGGTGTGGCCTTAGAGCTTAAAGAGCCCAGATTTAATGGTGGATTTGATGGGAGTGAATTTTGTTGTGTGAAGAACCCAAAAAAACCCAGCGAAATTGACCACTCTGGATTAACTGTTCTCTTTGATAATTATGAATATTGTCATGACATTCTGACTCTTTGAAAAAGTCAATTTTGATTTCATTATTATTTTATTAAAGTTATTATTGTTATTGTTATTAAAGCAGGAAGAAAGAACGCTCCACCAATTTTGAATAACTTTCACATTACGTTAAGCATGTCCTCTGATACTGTTCAGTGTTTATTGCGAGTTCCCTGGTATTTCCATAGGTTTCACCCCTCCTTCTTTCTTGAGCCCTCCAGTCCATATTGATTTGGAAATTATATTCAGTGAATATCGACAGTTTTCTCTGAAATGTTAAATGAAAATTCACTATAGCCTTATAATTTTCTCCGCTATTGTTACAGTCCTATTAAGTGATGAAAAATAGACACCGAAATAAACTCATCCTCATAATTTATATTTAACAAACCTTGAGATCGCAAAAAGAAATCTGCTATGGAAAATGAATTAAAAACTGAGATATCCAAATGTGTAATAAAGAATAAACGTAGGCCAGGGCAATTGCTTAAAACCACTGAAACCATCCCCAATAAAAAATTATAACAATAGTTGTTGTAGTAATTATAGTGGTCGTGATAACATGGTGATAATAGTGACGATGAAGGTAATGAAAATGATAACGATGGTGACTAAGCCAGTGGTCACACTTGTGGTATCGTTCTCTTTATAGCTAAATATATTAGTAAGTACCTCAGGTTGAAATGACTTGTTACACAAAATTATTTTCGATCCGAAATACGAGCAAGCTTAAAAAGTGTTCTGTATATCAATAAACGTACAAGTATTATCTGAATTAAGCCAACAATGACTAACTATATTTGATTACTTTGTTTTCGATAAAATAGTACAAATATCATGCTTGAGATTCTTAATTTCGAAATTACCTTAAGTAAATATGACTGACAAACAATATGTAATATCTAAAATCGAGTTCTTATAGTTTGACCGTTTTCCTCATTATTTTTGGTGCATCGGTAAGTTACAAGGATGACTGAAATCTTTGTCGATAATTCTTTTCTTTCTTACATTTCAGTGATGATTACCTCAACCCTAACATTTGCTACGTCAATGTTAAGTTTTCAAGTTTGCATGTGTCCGAAATATCGGTTTTAAATGGACGAGAAACAGCCGTGGTTAAATAAGTAAATCTCATGCTCTAAAAAAAGTTGTTCACAAGTTTCAGTGAAAGAACAATGAAAATTCTCTGACCTCTGCAATTTAGTGTTAGTGGGTTTTTTTCAAAAGAAATCTTGTTAACCAAGAGCGTTTTTGTTATCCCTTCCTATCACATTCATTTGTTGTACGTCGGCCTTTGAAAAAGAGATGTTTTTAAGAAGTTATACTTTTTTTTAAAATATTCAAAATTCCAGCTATCGGCTTACAATACTTTTTGCAGCCTGTTTGCAGGTAAGGTTGACAGACTACATAAATACGATATTTCGTCAAAATTGCTTTTATTCAACAGTCTGTGTTTTTACTTGTTCATATTTCGTGTATCTCAATTCTGTACTGTCTGCAATGGTCCGATGAACTTTTTAATAAGGCTTTTTGATGAAAAAAAAATTAGATTCACAGTCTGCACTTGACATTAAATGTCCATCGCAGCTTTTCAAATGTCTCTTCCTCTAATTGCTAAAAGTTTTTGTTCACGGAACCAATTTTGGCTGTCAACAATCATTTTGACACAAAACACATAATACAACAACCATGAGTCGTCAGATTCTACACTAAGTGAAAAATGAAATTCAATAAGCCACGGCCTAATTAAAACACAGAACGAAATTTGAGTTGTTTGCTGTATTTCAAATGTTAAACTCAGGTAAAATAACGTCTGATTTTGATCAGTACTACTGATATAGTTTAAATATTGTGGGGCAGGGATTTGGTTCAACAGTTGTTTAAGCCTTAAAGGATTCTTCCGGTTCATTTCGTAAGGAGATTAAACTTCTCCACGACATCGCAGTTACAATCGGAACTCACTGTTGAGTGCTTTCATATTTTGAAAGAAGTTGAATACGACCACTATTGTCTATTGAAACATAACACAAATAGCCAATCTTTTTAAACGTCTGAAATTGACTTTCTGTTGAGTAACCTGAGCTTTCGTTTGTTTTTCCCCTAAACTGAAAACCGAGAAAAAGCAGATTTGATCGCTCTCTGAACAAAACCGAGAACTCTGTTCAGTTTTCTCGTGTTTAAGTTGACGAGCCCATCTATTTCGAATTTCCGGCTTGTGTATTGTGTTTGATCTCGTCAAAACCTCTCTTCTTTTCATTGTGAAACAAGTGGTGCATGAAACTGGACAAAAGAAATTTTACTGTTGATTATGTTTCGTGAATAAAGCTAAAGTTTTTCATGGATCATACAGAAATGGATTAAATTTTGCGTATAAAATACAGCTGTTTTATTGTTTGCGATAACAACAGGCTTTGATGTTCCATGAATAACTCGGTACGATTTTGTGGTTGTCATGTTAATTTTGCGGTAGTCGTCTATTTTTGCATATTTCCTAGACTCCTACACATCATGAAGACGAGACGAGGAATTTCTGAATACCATAAATATTTTTTTCAGTTTTGTTCTGGCTTCAATTCTGTTTGATCAATAGCTGGCAATGTTTGAATGACCATCTAAGGGGTAACCTTGTGAAAGCTGCAGTCTTGAATTTCCGACTTTTACATCGCACGGTTAGTTATGGAAACCGCAAAACAAAACATCAGACGCAAAAAGATTTCGTGAAAAGGTAAGACACAACAGGTATCAACAGACAGTCAAAATATTCCCACAGGAGAAATGTAAGTTCTAATTGATGCTTTCAGTAAAATTTGGAAGTTTGTACAGACTCGAAGTAAACCCATTTGTTCAAGGTTTAATGATCGATTTCGCGGCTTCAAAAGTTTTCATGGATGTTTTGATTTTCGTCGTTATTTGATAGCTTTGGGCCATTTTCATCGTTTTACATCGTCTATGGCTACAAAAAGTGTGACTTATGTAAAATATCAAAGAGAAGAAAGAGCAGAGATTGGAAAATTCGCATTAAATAACGGGATTGTTTCAGCAGTTCGTCATTTTGTCAGCAAATACCCACGATTGTGTAGAAGTAGCTGTAGAAACTTAAGAGATAAATACAAAGAGAGTCTGCAAACAGAGAAACGGATATTAGACAGTCAATCAACTGGAACTGAAAATACAGCACGTATGTATCAGCAGAAAAGAATTATTCGTAAAACACACAAAGGGAGTTATATGAAGTTTTCAGACGCTGATCGTGATATCATTGCCAAAGCAGTGATAGAGCTTGGCGCTCCTGCAGCATTACAGAAATTCAAGCCATTTTTCCCACGATTACGTGAGAGCACATGTCGATATCTACGAGACCGATACATTAAATCACTCGGGTTAAGTCCTAAGGATATTAAAAGTCGTAACTTTCTCTCAAAACTTTCGCCGAGAGTTTCAGTATCAGAGAAACAAGATGACAATGATTTGAATATTACAGAGGCTAAATCAAATGAAGGCGAGGACTTTGTTTCACAGATTAATAATGAAGATGAAAACATGAAAATTTCAGAACCACAGACAATTGGTACAAGTTTTACTGTCTTAAGCAGTAGTGGTCACCCATCGACAAATGATATAAATAATTCAGTAGGGAGCTCTGACAGTTTTAACAGGAGAAACTTGAGAAACGCGGGGGAAAGCAGTGTCAGAGGTCATTCACCGGGGTTTATACCTGGTGGAAGAAGAATGACTAGGACAGCTATAAAAATGTCAAAGGGCCGTTACAACAAATTTTGCAAGGAGGAAAGAGAGGAAATTGGAAAATACGCTTACATGTTTGGCCCGATGAAGGCCATGCGGACACTTAGGGACAAGTACCCACAGCTCAGGGAAAACACCTGTCGTCACTTGCGGGACAAGTATGTGGCGTCTCTAAAAGAGGGGCAGAGGGAGCAGTTTGAACCCCCCACAAATAATGATCCAATTCCGGGGGACGAAGAATTTAAGGTTGGAGATCAAAATAATGAGTCAGTGGATGTCGTGAATGGTGACGATGATTTATCAAGTGGCGATTTATCTCGTTCTTCGGTCGATAATTTGACTCCAAAAGAAAACTCGACAGAAGACTTTCAAAAAGAGCAAAATGGAAATGATCAATCTGGGGCATCAGATGAGAGAGGACTAATTGTTTTTGACGAGAAAGGCTTCCCGGTCACCAATACGAAAAAAAGGGGCCAGTATAATAAATACGACGAAGATGATCGATGTGAAATAGGAATGTTTGCGGCACAAAATGGAATTGTTTCTACTCTTAGACATTTTAAAGAAAGATTTCCTAATTTGAATGAAAGTACGTGTCGAAATTTTCGTGATAAATATAATGTTAGTATGGGAATCGAAGTTTCCAACGAGCTCTCAGAATTTGACCCAGTGAGCTTCGTTGATGTTTATTCGAACGTAAAGCTGTCGGACAACAGCGAAGGCATTTCAACAAAGCCAGCCAGTAAGGATGATTGCAATAACGCAAGCCACACAGTACAAGGAGATAGGAGGGGATTTACGAACGAACCTGATTTAACACTTAGTTATGAAAAAGAAAAAGAAACTGGTGCACCTCAAGTGCATATCATTGATAATAATGTGGGTATTGGAGTTTTATCCCCTACAGAAACAGCGGAATTAGTACCTCTAAAGGAAGCACTTTCCCCACCAGATGACCAAAATATGAACGATTCCTCCTATGAATATTACTCTTCTGGTTTTGTAGATAAGAGCCCATCAGGAGGCTACACAGACAGTGCCGACACTAAAAAACGACCTTCGAGTTCACAAAAGTCAAAGGTCAAAAGAGGAAGCTATTGTAAGTTCAACGAGGATGCCAAAATCGAGATTGGTAAATTCGCTTCACGCTTTGGAGTCTCGCGAACACATATGCATTTCCAGCCCAAGTATCCTCGACTTAAGGAAAGCACTTGTCGTTATTTCAAGGAACTCTATGAAAAAGAGCTAAAATGGAAAGATACTCGGACATCGGAGCCTAGTTATTTACCACGATCCAGGCCAAATATTATCATAAGACCTTCAAATCAGTTCGAGGGGCTGAGGAAGCCAATACCTTTAAGAAATGCTAGGATGCCTAATGATGGAATTCAAAGATTTCCACCACCACTTGTTTCACAACATTCTACTGTGTACAACACAGAGGGTTTTCAAGAAAGTTTGAACTCACCAAGTGATCCGAAGACCTATTCGCGTGAAAATTACAACATTAATCATCAAGGTGCCAACGTTCATAACCCAGATATTGAAAGTGTAATCCCAGAGCACTCCAAAGAAAATGAGCCAGTCCGAATTAAGATAGAAGACGAAGAAGATGATATGTTAATATGTACATCCACGGGCCCAGCTCATACAAATCGAGAAGAGATGCAAAGGTTGCTCAGCCCGAATTCGCAACGCATGCGCGTGCAGGACCAGGAACAGAACGAACGGGAAAGCCGTGCACGCCTGGAAAATGTAAATAGGACTGTACATCGACCCATTGTAAGTGTATCATCTCCACAAGTTGTTTACAAAGATAATTTAAGTCATGATTTAGAAGGAAACGATAGACAAGAGGTAAAAAAGAAAAAAAATCAGCAATTGCTCAGCAATCGGGAAGAAAACACAGAGATCGGAAATTTTATGACGGAAAAGGGAACTTCACCGGCACTGAAGCATTTTCGAAGCAAACACCCTAGAGTAAGTGAAAGCACAGTTCGATATTTCAGACACAGATATTTGTTACAACAGAGGGCCGACCAGGAAAAATTAGTAAATAATCCGGATGGAAATTTTACTACAAACGAGCGAAATATTGCTTCTGTGGAAGAAACTGAAGCCAGTATTATTAAGATGTTAAAGCTGCTTCAGTCAGAAGGTGGGGATATTTGTGTTTCTTCCGCCCTTTCAATATCAAGGGGTGTTATCGAATGTAAAAACAGAAATCTCTTGGCAGAATATGGTGGTACTGTTACCTTAACTAAAGGGTGGATGAAGTCGGTTTTATCGCGTAATAATTTAAATACAGTTTCATAGGTTAAAGTTATTGTTTAACAATAAGTGTGGTTGATGACTACAAGCGAAAAAAAGGAAGGTTAGACTAGTGTTATACTATTATTTCGATCCTTTAAGTATTAGGTTTATAAATAACTGTTGCGACAGGTTTTGTTTTTTGTTTGTAAATGAAATGTAATATAAACTCTCGAAAGCTGAAAGCGGAGCATTGCCACAATAGCATTGCATACATATATATATATATATATATATATATATATATATATATATATATATATATATATGCAATCATCTGATGGCAAGAATGGGTGTAAGTGTGTTGACCATGTTTTTCTTATACACTGTCGATACCATTGCTCATATCTCGACTTTTCTATAGCATTTTCTATAGATCTTTTTTCTTTCGTCTATGGCCTCATGATCTAACGTGGTGGTGGAATGTGGCCAATGCTGCTGGAAAGCCATATCGTAAAAGTTATCTCGACGTTAATTCCCCGAAATAATTGATTTCATCTTTTCCTTATTTTTCCTACGTACGTGTTTACTCTAATTCCCTGTTTCTCAATTTATTTTTTGTTATTGTCGTCATTTGTCCATGACCTGAGCACTCATACTATATATATGATATATATATATACAATATAATATATATACAATATAATATATATATATATGATGATGATGACAAAGAGGGAGAGAGAGAGTGTGTGTGTCACAGAACAAAATTGATGAATTCAAAAATGAAGTCGGCGTTGGGAATTAAAAGTATAAGATTAGCTGGATGGGTAACATAAAAGTTTATTTTGAGAATATTAGGGTCCATTTTATCCAGTAGTTGGTGTTATTTTTCGCCATAATTTGACAATGATCGCAAGTTTTCATGTGAAGCATTGGTTACCAGGGGTAATGGATGTGGTCAGTATTAAGACTGGTGATATGCTGCGAATTTTTCATTATCATAGGTTATGTAACTAATCACAGAACTGCTTAGAATATAGAGATAATAACCTGGACCTGCCTTCCTTTTTTTCGCTGTTACTTATGACCCCACGACCTTTGTTCTAATTGTTGGCCATGTTCATTTTAGTTTTATATAAGTTATACTTGACAGCTTAGCATTTGTTTTTAACGTCATTTGCACCCTTGCAGCATTACAGTTATCGGCGTTATTGTTCTACCTGTTTTATAATAATAACTCGTATTAGTTGAAAAAAGATCATACTGCTATTTAAACTTTTAAAGACTTAAGTTATAAGTATTGACATTACAAGTAAACAAACATCGACTGACAACCAAGCAAATTATGTAGAAATCGCGTCTGCGAGGAAATTGTGTCCTAATCCACTGGTATTACCATTTACTGACTATTAAGCTGATGAGAAAGGCGAAGCGTATCCTGCCCGTTTATTTGTCGCAAAAATTAGCTTCATCTGGTATGTGAGAAGCATGACTTTATTTTATGTATTTTGTTCACTGTAATTTTGGAGTATTTATAATACGCCCGTCAAAAGGCAACACAAGACAAAGTAGTTCCAGTCTTTCGTAGCCGACATGCTGTTTTTCGTAGACAAATCAGGTGTATGGTTAATTATCTATTTTGGTTTGTTTTCCCAGGTTTATTACCGGTGTGTAGGCATAGATATATGTGGCTGGAAACATTTGTTAAAACAAGAATTCGTTATGAAAGTATGGAATAGTTACCAACGCCATTCAAGGTGACACTAAAAGGGGGGGGGGGGATGAAGCTAAAGAAGAGTAATTGAATTTTTTACGCATTTGATGATCATGTGCCCTCCTAATGTTACATTTTATGATATCAGTAATTGACTGATGTGGTACTTTGTGCCATTGCATGCCGACACTTTTTATTTCCAAAAAGCCTGTATTGCAAACGGGATACTACTGTTGCTTTGATTTAATTTGTAACAGCATGCAACATGGGCTTTTGAATCGATTCAGGGTTTGTAACTGATAACCCAATACAGATAAATATTGAACATTTGTGTGTTCATTTATCTTCGGTCAAAAGTCTCCTTCGCATTTTTTACTTGTAGATTTTGAGGTTTTGGTGACACTGATGAAGGATACATATCTTATCCCCCCCCAGAAAAGACATCTTTGCCTATCTTAAGTGACTTTCATATAAAAAAATTGAATATTGTTGGTTGTGACTCCAGTTTTAATGATCTACCAGGTGGATCAATTCATTACGATGTTGCAGTATTGAGGAATTAACAATGGGAAAGAAAACTGCAGAATTTAGTGAAAAGTGTACAGAAGTTTTATGAAATTTTTGGTTTCTACAAGTTACATTTTTAGAATCCCTTTATGCATGTCTGAGTTTAACGAAGGTCACGATCGTCGCCTGTAATACCTTTGGATTTATTTGATCCTTTGACTTTTTTAGGTGACATCGAAGTAACTACTCCTGTGGATTCGTTCTGTACATTAGAAATACTGCTTTTTTTATCAATACTGTTGGGACCTGGGTTTTTTCCAACACTAAGGAACTTTGGAGAAATGAAACGATTTTTTTAGCATGATCATAATTTCTCCTTTTGCTTTTAGTAAAAATGCTGACGCCCTCAAAAATATAGCTTCAACGAATGATATTCTTAAACTTGAGATTTTAGTTGAAGATTGCCCGTAAGAGTATTTGCGTACCAGAGTTATATTTTCCTGATAACAATAATAATAGTATTACTTTATTATTATTGTTGTTGTTGTTGTTCCTTACTATTAACTGTACACGTGCACTCGTTGTGTCATGATAGCCCACAAGTTGTTTTGTTTAGAAGAGGATGCGATGGGTTATTTAATGTTTTTAGTTGGATATGGGGGGTTAAGACTTTAAGCAATTATTTTTCCCGGGTATATAGTTCTCAGAAACCTCTTTCTTACCCACGATTACTAAAGAGTGGATGAAATCATTAATAAATTCGAGCCCAGGTGTGTAATATTTTGATTATGTGAACTACATTTTATTCCTTTTCTTAAATATATTGGGGCTAGGAGATGCGGAGCTTGCTTTTTTTTGCCCCGTTAATGCTTTTGTGCGTTAACGGAGCCTTTTAACTTCAGGGTTCTGAAACCTCATTTCAGAAAGGGTTATTTATTGGGAGAATTATTTGACGTAGTAAACTTTCAAATAAATCTACACAACGTTTTGGTCATCGGTTGCACTTGATTAGTTATAATTTAATGTCAGAGAAGTATTAAATAGTATCGGAAACTTTACAGTTGTAAAAAGAAAAAGTTGGGTGCAGGTTATTATGGAGCTACCCTAATGCTTGTAACAACACAGTAATGTAATATGCATTAAGACTACTAGCAGCCTTCGAAGCTGCTTTCATTGCCGAAGTTAGTGCAGTGAATTAAATTATCTTTTGTCGTTTTTTGTCTATTTAAAATAGCTCTTGTTATGACATGTACTTTATTTGCTTAGTAGGCCAGTAACGATCTATTGTTACGCAAATTTCAAAAGATTATAAAATGTTCTTTATTTAGTTAACGTCTGCTTTTCAAGGTATTATTTATCCATCAGTATTGTTACTATCTAATAATAACACTTACAAGCCCATTGTATATTGTTTACATTTCTTGTTCTTGTAATATTTGCCTCGTTGGTGAAGTTCAGATATTAGTATAGTTAACGTTTTCGCGTCATATTTTTACAGAAATAATGGAACAGGTTGTTTAAAGCGACTTCATTTTTAAATGTGTTTTAGGCACTTAAAAAGAGTAGCTTGGGTATAATAAGCAGCTGGGTAGAAGGGACAAAACAGTTGTGGAATTGTTAGAAGCACAAAAGCCTCTTTTATCTTTAAGGTTCCGCAGTAAGTCCAATATCTGTTTATTTAGGTAGCAATTTAGGTGTCATTTGGCCCATAGGGTGGGGTGGGGGTTGGTCTTTACCTTTGTCAGAGCTTACTCCAGCTGTTGAACCAGGATTCAAATGGATAAGGTAAGAACCTTTTCATAGTGCTTCTTTTGATCATTTATGAAATGTAAGGACAGGACCAAGCGTTGCAGCCTCGAATGGCATTACGTAAGTCTCGAGATTTCCCTTAAAAAGACACAGCCAACGTAAAGATGTTGTTCTGCCGTGTGGTTTTAAGGATCGCGATGTATAAACCTGGTGGTGCTTACCTTAATATCGTTACTGTTAAACGAGACGCCTGGTCTGTGACGGATCGAGTAAGCAAGGATCAATAGGTAAAATATTTATTTGACCAGAGTATTTATTTCATCAGGATATTTGTTAAGATTTCCCACTTGGGAGCGGGAGTCGGAGGGAAGGAGTTGATTACTAAACAAACGAATAAATATTTTACGTACGAGTATTTTTGTTCTTCAAAATTATTCATTTGAATTTAACAAGTGCCCCCACGAGCACACGAATATTCGGTTAGAACTTATTTGTTAAAAACCCTTGTTTTTATGAAAAGGAAAAAAATAATCTAGCATTTAAATTTGTTGAAATGTGTTCAGTGTTTCTTCTGTTCCTTGACTGTGTATTCAAATACTGGTCGATAACAGCTGGAAACAGTGTTGATTTCATAGCGTTTTGAGCAATAGACCAGAAAAATCTTGTTTATGTTGTTTTCCGTTTGAATAGTTATTGGGACTGTTAAAGATACACCACACTAGCGAATTAACAGAAAAAATGACCCAAGCTATGTTTTCATTGCCAGCAGCTTTGTTTTGAAGAAAGAATCTTGCTTTGAACAAGGTGAAACTTTTAAATCCATTTGATTAAGAGAGAAAAAATTTGTTGATAGAGTTTTCTACTCTTTAGCTCGCACTTGCCACCTAGTGGACTATGCACATGCAATGGAAGGATCGTTTTAGTAGGGCCAGGATGAATTTTAAATGAGACGGCGTGGGTTATTCGGGAGGTTTTTGGTACCAGTGAAATGCATTGCAACATATTTTAGTATATCATTATGTTTAGGCTAGGCAAAATAGTCCCACGTTCGCCATTTATTTCTCCTGCCCCACCGTAAATAGGCTATGTCTCTTTATAGTTAATGTTGATAATATCAATAGTGTCGTATCAGACTTATACAATTTATTTTTCATAACTGTATATTTTGTAGTGTTGATTGCTTTGATGATTAAATATAGTGAGGACTTTTTATTTGTTTTTGTTGCATCTGCTGTGAATTGAATATCTTTTTGCCATTATCAACTTTTAGTTAAAAAGCAAGTTTAAACGGAAGGAAAAAAACATTTATTTTGTGTATAAGTTGCAGATAGAGAGTAGGGAAGGATAAGACAGCGTAAGAAGGTACTTTCTGAAATATTTACTTGGCTGCAGCTGTAGTATCTCCTAAAGCTTTCGTAAAATATTTGTTTTTCACCCTCTGTTAGCAATCTATGTTCCGCGAAAAATAACTACATTTCAATGCATATTCAAATTTTCGAGTAATTAAAAATGTGTTTGTGCTTTATAAATACAATGCTTTCAAATTTTAAGCTATTTTGCAGATTTAACAGAAATTATTTTGTTGATTATCGACCTTAAATCACATCTTTCAAACATTCAAAGAAGTAGTTTTGGTAGAAGCATTGAATTTCTCTCAGGATAAAAATTGATGGTTAATTTTTGTTCTAAAGGTAGGGGCGTCGCAATATCTGATGTACAGGTTTAATTTTAACACAGCTGGTAATTTCTACTATGTAAAGTTTTCTCTAAAAGGAAGATCATCCACGCAGATTCTCACCTTTTACACGAAATAAGTTTTTGAAGAAAAAGTGCTCTTTTTGTACGCCACTAAATTTTGAATTCTTGGAAAAAATTTAACTATTGAAATAAGAGCGGTTGTTTAATCAGGGACATTTTATTTATTAAGTCTACTTTTTCCTTATCCTAAAACATGAAATGGAAAAATGTGACACACCCTTTCTACTTTAGAAACTGCTAAAGAACCAGCATACCTTTCCGTCATATGATTGTGATGAGCGACAGGATGTGCTTATCAAAGCGCTTGTTATAACCTGAACCGCAACCGAAAAGATAAATGGCCATGTTAAAAATTTTATTCGAGGGAAAGTACTTTTAAATCAATGTAGGCCTATTTAGGTATATCACAAAAGAATAAAACATTTTTCAGGTGAAATTTGGAATGTACGTAAGGTAGAATGGAATTGATTGAACAGGAATTCAGACAATTTATATACCTCAAGGAAATAGTTGAAAATTAAATAAATGTAAGCGTTTCTGATTCTTATTCTTATATATGACAATCGTTAATTGTCATCAATTTGAATTAAGGTATTGACAGCCGTACTTTGATAGGCAAAAAAAAATATAATATGAAAATTAGCAAAATTTTGGAGAACAAATAATTTGATTTTTTTTATGTGGATTGGAGACTATTAAACTAATCTGCTGCTTAACACAAATCTTTTTTCCCTGAATGACTACAAAGATATCCCATAGCATTAAGGTAAATCATTTTCGTGTCACTGTTGTGATATACCTAATTTCACCAGTGCTATACCACAAACAATTTTTTAGACCATATCTTTATCTTGCATAGTTTTACAAATCCTCAAACCTTGACACCGTTTGTGTAGAAGGGAATTGTAGTTATCGTTGCCCAAAATTGTACTCTGTTACAGATAGTGTGGGATTATTTTTAATTTTAACACGATATTTTCTGACGTCTCCCTGCACTTGTACATGCATTGCTTAGTTACGTATATGGGTAGCTGGTTATGATAGTGACATGATCAATGAGCAGCTAACGAAACGAAGATAAAACCCAAGAGGAATGTGGTCGGTAAAGAATGGCAGTGGTATGCGTAAGCTCTAGAAGCTCATTTCTTTTCATAGTCGGTCTCGCACTTTACTTATATGCTTAAGAAATCAATCGAATCTTTCGAAATATTTTCCAGTTGCTACTAACGACCACCAAATAATTAAAATTATTTTCACCACTTTTGCATTGGGACAACCGACAGTTGGTGGCTGGAAACCATGATTCCGCAGGAATCGCTTCTGCTGTTCTGAATGAGGTTGGGGAAATTTTGAGGAAAAAATGGTTTCTGCATAAATCGATCTGCTGTCTCGTATTCTGACTGCGCATCGATTTGTTAAAAGAATATGAAAAAGCACGGAGGCAGCCCTTGTTTGTAGAGTTATTCTAGGCGTTTCATGTCAAACACAGATGGAAGACAAGAGCAAATGTTTCAGGGGTTCGGTATTCCATTGGAAACAATTGATGGTCAGTAATGCAGTGCTAGAACATTGGAGCCATTGTTTGCTCACCTGTTGGGATACAAGTAATAAGATTGTTATCGAAGTCTTGCAGGGAAATCCTTTTGTCTCATAATTTACCATTTTTGTACTACTGACCTTTTAGTATGTAAAGAAACATAGTTCGACATTAAAAATGTTTTAAAAACCTGGAAATACTTCGTAAAGACTCCATCACGAATGCAGACTACGTAACTCGCCACTCAACGATTGCAGATGCACAGCACAAGCTAGATCATTACTTTTAGTTCCAATTAACTTCAACTATACTATTTTAATAACGATCAAAGCTGCAGTCTTAGATATGCTCCGTTATTGTACTGGTATTTTAAATATCGCAAGCGTAAACGCACCAGTAGTTACTTTCAGTCAATTCATTGTTAATGGAATGGTCTTCTCATAAAAGCCTGCACCTTTTTCAGTTGTCCATTGTCACATTTCGGGTGATTCTAAGTGCGTCCATTGGGAGCACTTGTAGTTAATTTCCATGTCAAACGTGTGAAGAAAAGTCGTTAGCAGTCTTATAATCGCTGTTATTGACTTTCTCAATTTGAATGTTATGTTATTTAAATGTTATTTATGCTTTTTTCATTATTGAACCATCACCGCGAACCGGGAAACTTCAACACAAAGAGTTTTCAATACCTTTTTGTTTTTGCGTTGCTGCCAATTTTGTTTTATTGATGTTGAAACAGATGTTTATATTTTGCTTAAGATTTATAAAACGATAAAGAGGGTATTATACGGAAAATGTTAGAGAAAAGTTGAAGACTCGTTTTGCTAGAAAAGATTAAAGAGTTTTTCTCAGCGTAGAATAGCATAACGTCTGTTTCAGTAGCATTTATCAGAGAGTAATAATCGCATTGCTGAACATTAAAGAAAGGATGCTAAAATGAAGCTTACTTTACAAACTGGTCTGGGTTGAAATATAAAGTTGTTATGGACAGGCTGGTAAAGGACAAGTCAAGATTTTTTAAAAACATCTCTGGCTTGTTTTCCAAGAGGTTAAATTCTTTCATGTTTTCAATCTAGTGCAGTCAATGTTGGGTCATGTATTACAGTCTGTAATAATCATCAACGAACTGAAATGTTATTAATAAAACATAATTTCCTAATCATAAGCCATTAAAGTAATTTTTAATCAGAAATTTTAACTCAGAAGATTTATAGGTTAACAGCTTGTTAATTTTTTAAAAATGGCTATTTACATTTGTGTTTGCAGTTGTTTCTTGTTGTTTGTTTTCTTTGCCAAGGATTGTTTTATCCTGTTTCTCAGGAAAAGAATATGATAAAACAGTTTTTCTTTAGGATATTTTGTTCTTCAACCCTGTTCTGTTGTAGTGCCTGTTAAGCTTGTACAAGCAAGGAATTAAGTTCCAGTTTGATATTTTTTATAAAAAAATCGTGACCTTTGAGAAGCGAAAACTAAAAATGTGCCCTGATTAAGTCGAATGAAAATGAGTCAACATAAATGGTTTATTTTGCTCTTGACAAGCTCAGTTTGTACAAAACAAATAATTACGATGCAATCATCGCTTTGTTGATAAAGTATGACACAATAAACTTTAATTAAATCTTACATCAAAAATATGTGTATGAAAGGAAAGAAAATAATTGTGTAATAGAAGCGCTTCGTTGTAATGATTTTGGTATCCTTTGAAACATCTTTGTTTTCCCCAAATTAACAAGCGAAATCACAAAAATAAAACCTGTGAACTTGGCTTTAAATTGCTAACTTGGACACAGTCCACCTTTTACAGGAGGTATCTGCTTATTTGCTTTTTCATGTCGCTAAACAAGCAAAATAATGGAATAATAATAATTGAAGTGGTAACATTAACAAACTAAACTAATAACCTCAAGACTTCCCTATTCTATGATACATGTTTCAAACTTTACCTTTACCGTGATCAAGTCAAATTCAACTAACTTATATTGATATCATGCCCAGGCGCATGTACATGTATTTCGAACTGTGATCAGGAGTTTATGAGTTCAAGTTATACTATGTAAAAGTCAGATTTAGGCACAATCTCTTTGACCCAGACAGTGGACTAGAATACGTTTTGGCCTGATCTTGGAGACACTTCGGAGATTTGAGTGCAAATATACAAAAAAAATGTAAAAATCCTACAAGTGGACCTTCCAGTAGGCAAATTTAAGTGTTCATCAACACTGTATTTTAGTTTTGTTTTCAACAGGAGCTCTTTTTGACCAGGCAAATACAATACAAAATTCAAAGAACATGTATACCATGACGTATGTTGTTTTTCATTTATTTACCAATTAATTGGTTAAATCGTAGAATTTCAGGTTTAAAATGTTATTAAAAACAGACCCCAAGACTCCAAAACTCTGATTCCTCCCATATTTTCCTCCTTACTATTCGGATGTCTGAGTACTAATTGACCAGATAATGTTAAGTTAAACAATGGGAAAGAGTCTTTAAAGCATAATACTCATGCCTTGTTCCTGCAGGTAAAGAAGGTCTGAAACCAATCTTAATATTATGTCAGGTCAACATGGACCTCCAGTTGAAAAACATCTGGAAAACTGTAAAGAAGACCAATTTCAGATAACCCAAAAACAATCTGGATGTTTAGGACGAGGCTGGACATAGATTGCACGGGGAACAGATGGCTTAAAGGAGAATATAAGTAAGAAGAGTGAACGTTGATTGAAATGTACCCACCTGCAAGACAATTCTGTTATGGGTCAGGAGTATTGTGGAACAATTGGATGATTTAAGAAGCCTAATAGAGGAATTAAGAAAACTCAAGAGGCAATAGTCAGTTACACGGTGAACCAACCCAAAATGTCAATACATCAAAAGATGTTTGCACATTTTTTTATCAGCAAATGGAGTTAAGTAGCATTATGGTGCAGACACAATGTTACAAATGTAGACAAAAATTCTCTTCAAATTTTTCTACAAAAATGAAAATAACAGGTTGTCTAACAGGAAGGTTAAGATAACAATAGATGATTAAATCACAGACTTAAGAGAAAAATTCACATCAGTGAGCTAACATGAGTAGCAAGAACCTGGATCAAGTGCATAAGTCCAAGGATGCCAAGGACTACCTTGGTGAAAATGTCTTTTCTTAACACATCAATATTTGAATAAGAAAGCTTTATGTGCCGAGTAAACACTGAATCAATGGACCAACCTACTAAGAAAATTTGTTGAAGGATCATCATTCGAGGACTAATTGACATGTTACGACGATCCAGTATTCCCATCTAAAGAGAGAAAATAGAGTGGAAAGTTGAAAATAGAGTGGAAATTTGGGACAAAAATTTACCTGACGAGTTAACTTTACCTAACTGTGGTATTCCTTATCGATGAAGACCTCATCTTAATCAAACAAATTGTGGAAGTCAAGGCTCCAAGAGTATGATGCCTTTCCTTCCAAAGGAAGAATAGCTGAGACTAACAAAAATAGGGAACGCAAGCAAAATACTGAAAATATTAGCAAAGGAGAAAAGAGTAGCACACTTTTGGAAAAGCTATAACTACGAAATTATCTAGGTTGGGAGGTAGCGCCGATAGCTCAGATGGTAGAGCAAGTGATCTTGATAACCATGGGCAACGATTCCATCTCAGGTCGATGCACATAGATTTTTCATATCATTATCCACATTTCCAAATCCTTTCCTTCAAAAATATTTTTACAATTTTTCTTCCCAAACTTGTTTTAAGTATGATGTGTTCAACCTTAAAAGAAATGTTGATGTTCTTTGGGAGGTTTAGCCCTGTACGCATGATAGGGATGAAATATCCAATAATTGACACCTGGGAAACAATGGTCCACTCAAATAAAAAATATGGTTGCAGAAGTATATGGTTAGCAACGTAGATATGATTGCTCATGTGGTAGAGTATGTAACTTTGAAAGCAAAGAGAACTAGTTCGAAACTAGTTCAGTAAGCACATATTTCTATGATGATTCATTCATGCATTCCCTCCAAATGTTAAAACAGGTTTCTTCACTAGACTCAAGGTTTTCACACCGCTTGGAACAATTGGTAAGTTACTTTGGTTGTAGGTGCATACTTTCAACAGGAATGGAAATGTTAAAATGAAAAAGGCTTTGCCTAACGCCTGCCAGCCACGTGTGGTATGTCTTTTGAGTTTGTCTTCTTTACTGCATTCAACAGTGATCTTTTATCCCTGGTAAGTATATGCATCATATTATATGTATCGATAAATATATATGTTTATATAATATTATATTTACCTATTTTGTATTATTTGGAGCAATAAGCACAGTCACAAAGTCAACAATAACGAAGTCGGATGAATCAAGTCAACGTGTAAACTAGAAGCTATTGAGGAAAGCTGGGTGGCAGAACTTGCTTCTTTCAGTTTTCACTTTAAACACTGGTTAGAAAGACGCAACCTCAATGATGATGCACATGTTGGAACACAATGCAAACCTGTAGAGAACAGAACTAATTAATAGTTTCCGGTGTAGTGGAAGCCACTTGAGTGTCACTATATTACCTAACAACGTCTTACTAAAGCTTCGCGAAACCACAGTGATAACAGCCCAATAAATACAAGATACTCGCAAGGCAACAGCTTCTCTAGTAAACAGTTAAACACATAACTACACAACTCAATAGAGAGACTTACCAGTTGGCATATTCTTAAAATTCTGTAAACCAGGAAGCAATAAACCTAATGCATCTGAAAAAGTGTACAGATGGCATTAAAAATAGAGTAAAGTTTTCAGATAGTAGGAAAAAATTTTAAAGCAAGATTGTCTACTCCATCGTTTTTCTACTCTTGTTTTACTGATTCTTACCCCCAAAGCAAAAATATTGGATTTAAGGCATGATAAGTTTAAATATCATCAAAATTAAAAACATAAATCTTAGCTTCTCAATCAAAGATGCTGGTGATATAAGCTTTTTAAAGATCTTTTAGATTGTGTTAAAATAGGTATTCTTTGCAGAGTGGCCAAAGAACCCATATTTTCCAGTTCCTACGTCTATGGAATACTTCTTTGTAGCTAGGCAACTAGAAATATTAGGCGTAGAGCTTACAAATGCGGGGGCTTTTAGAGATTGTAGAGACAACCTATAAGCGATGACAGGCCGTTTTTGTTAATTTTATTCTTACCGACCTGTCTAGTATGAAAAGAGATAGACAACTATTTTCAAGATACTCATTAAAGAGGACTGTTTTTGAATAACTTTGAAATAAGTTAAATCAGCAACGCATAAAAATTTACACTCCAAGTGAAATCCAAAACCACCGGTTTACACAAAGAAATACCAACCACGAAGAGTTTAACTTGAAGAATACATGATGTCATCATTATCCGGTAAAGCTTGCTCAGCTTTTAATGTCAGGCTCCTTCAATCCTTCTCTTTTATCTATTGCAGCAGATAACTTTCATACTGATATCCAGTACCATCCATTATTTAGTCTATGAAGGTCTTCTTTGCGGATTCTAGAGCCTCTTTGCCATCACTTTGTCTCAAAATTAGAACCCCTCTCACCAGTTCCTCCTTGCTATGCTAGCAGTACTCAGTAAAACACGACTTTTGCTGACGTATTAATTCATTGATTGGTGCTTTCGTCAACAAATAGTTGAAACAAATGATGATAATGTAGAGGGACAAGTGTATTTTTTTGAAAGACTACAGTAGTGAGTGATATTGAAGAAGGCAATAAAAAAAGGAACATATTGAAAATTTAAAGGGAATTTTGCCTTTCAGTATGGTTCTTATAGCAAGAATTTGTCCAGACGTAGCCCTTTCTTGACAAAACCCATTTTGGTTTATCTCAGAACACTCCCAATTTCTGGTCTTATCCTATTTATTAACATTAGGTTGCAGATCTCCAATTGTTGTTAGAGTGATTGCACGGTATTTCTTTGTGATCCTGAGGTTATCTTTTTTGGGGAAAGGAAGAAGACATCTTAAGTCCATCTGTCTCTAGGGTCTTGGAAACAAACGTTGTTGCAGCATTACAGCAGTACCTAATTAAATTCCTCTCATTCTTCTCGTGGCTCATTGAGCCTGCGTGGTTTTCCATCGTGAATGTTTTACATGTTACCAAAACTTCATCCATCGTGAAAAGACCTTTCTTGATATTCAACTCTTCTATTAAAAAAATAGTTATATCCTTTTCATAGATTTATAGAGGTTTTCCGATGATATACATGATTACTTCCAACTGTATTAGCTAAATAGAAGAGAAAAATGACCCGTACACCTCAAGAGAGCGTATTTTTCCTACTGTGTCCTTCCTTATCTTGGCACTGAATATTTATATAGGTATTTATTTTTAAGAAGGACTGAAAACTTCCAGTTGATGAGTTGCTGTTGTAAAGTCCAACAGTAACTGGTCGAGAGAAATATGTAATCGTCAGCTGGATAAAAAAGCACCAGGGAATGCTAAAAGATGAACAAAATATTCAGAAAAAAAACTTTAAGAGCATACAGATATCTGACCAATTGCCTCACAAAAACATTTAGTGTTAGAAATAGAAGATGCATCTAGAAAGAGGTCTAATTGAACCCAAGACAAGATTCAAATGAAGCAATATACTAAACCAAGTACTTGAAAGAAGAGGTAATAGAACATTCTTGGTATAGGAAGCAAATAAATCTTTACACCCAAAGATCATAAATCCAAGAGAAATATGGAGACTTCCTCTAATGCAAATATCTATGAAGAAAAATGTAGAAAACTTACCATTCAAAATATAAACGACATATTGACATTGAGAAACCTGACATATATGACATCAAAACTTAGAAGATGAGTTTCCAGAGGTCAAAAAAGTATGTCAGTTGATATGAAAAGGACACTTGTAATTGCCTGGGCACCTTTAGGGCCATTTTTATATTTCACCGAATCTGAAGAGTTTAGTGCCAAATAAAGACAAAAATAAAGGATAAAGTCCAGGCTTTTACTAAGTTACTTTGATACAAAACTTTTCACGTGAGATGTCTGCCTGCTGGCTGACTATTGATACTAGAAGACAAGAATGACGAGAACATCAGCTAAGCTGTACTGTAGGCCTTTGTGCTCAGTTCAAAATCAATGTAACTTGTAAGTGAATCATATAGGAGTAATAATCTTAATTTACTTCAGCAGTATTTTCAGTATTTTCAGTATTTTCAGTATTTTCAGTATTTTCAGTATTTTCATTATTTTCAGTATTTTCAGTATTTTCATTATTTTCAGTATTTTCAGTATTTTTAGTATTTTCAGTATTTTCAGTATTTTCAGTATTTTCAGTATTTTCAGTATTCTCAGTATTTTCAGTATTTTCAGTATTTTCAG
>RDPX01000219.1:1356295-1382493 GCA_003991215.1 Morbakka virulenta
AACACGGGAAATCTCACCAGGTCCAGACATAGTAAGGATTGACAGATTGAGAGCTCTTTCTTGATCCTATGGGTGGTGGTGCATGGCCGTTCTTAGTTGGTGGAGTGATTTGTCTGGTTAATTCCGTTAACGAACGAGACCTTAACCTGCTAAATAGTTACACGATTCTTGAATCGTGGCTAACTTCTTAGAGGGACTGTGGGTGTTTAACCCAAGTCAGGAAGGCAATAACAGGTCTGTGATGCCCTTAGATGTTCTGGGCTGCACGCGCGCTACACTGACGATGGTAGCGAGTCTGATCCTTCACCGGAAGGTGTGGGTAATCTTTTTAAACATCGTCGTGATGGGGACAGATCATTGCAATTATTGATCTTGAACGAGGAATTCCTAGTAAGCGCGAGTCATCAGCTCGCGTTGATTACGTCCCTGCCCTTTGTACACACCGCCCGTCGCTACTACCGATTGAATGGCTTAGTGAGGTGTCCGGACTGGCAAGCTTCTTGGTCGTTTTTGGCCATAGTTTTGCCGGAAAGCTCATCTAACCCGGTCATTTAGAGGAAGTAAAAGTCGTAACAAGGTTTCCGTAGGTGAACCTGCGGAAGGATCATTACCAAATGTGTTTGGCCCGTCGAATAGACTTTGTCTGTTTGACAAATGTTGCGACAAATGTTGTCCAACATATATATATGTATTGCATGCACGGGGTGGCAGCCGTTGCATTGCACGTATAATATGTATTATACTCTGTGAACTTGTCTTGTAAGGAGACTTGAGGTGGGACCCCAGAGTGGCAGATATTATAGAAATGTAAGTTTATTATAAAGGTTTCTGTGAAATAAAATCATAATTGATGAAAATGAAGTGAAGAAAAAAAGACATAAAACTGCAGAAGTAAAGCACACCTGCAAAATTGTCTGTCAGAAAAAGAGGAAAGAGAAAGCCATTATGGGTGACCAGAAATTCTGGAATTGCGAGAGGGAAACGCTTAGTGGATATGAAAGACCATCAATGTTAATCGGAATATTCGGAAGACGTGTTTTAGACACGTCATATTACAATTTTAATCAATGGCATTAATTATGATGTACGTCGTAACCTATTGAAGTTTACAAAAGATACTACGCTATTCAGGAAAATTGTGTCTGTTGTGGATTTGACGATGAGCTTGAGGGGAAATTGCATACACCCAATTTCGGAAACACTGGAAGAGCTAGAAAAATGCGAGAAAATTACTTTTTTGAAATTAACAGCAGTAAAAGTAAAGACTAAATATACTTTATAAGAAAAGGAATAAATTAAAAAAGGAATTAAAAGGAATAAAAAGACATTTATTCTGCATGAGGCTTCTTGATGTGAGGAATGGCCTGCCAAACAGTTGTGCATCAGCCCAAATAGTCAATGCTACCATTTAGTTTGATTTTTGCAGCTGCTAAATTAATTTCAGTGTGTTGCAGACTTTGTCTATGATTTTGGTTTCTTTTCGATAATAATCGCTCTTTGATTGTTATTTATAGAATCCAAATACTGTCTCTGATTATTGATAATGAATTGTAAGGGTACTACAGCGTTCACCTACAATCAGTTTGTTTGTCCGCTATATATTATATATTATATTTATAAATATCATATTTATTAATTGTATTTTTATTATATTATTATATTTATTTATATTTATATTTTGTATTTATATGTATTTATTTTTTTATTTTTTCATTTATAAATATTATATTTTTACCCCAACAAAATTAAAAATTCTAGTACTGTCTTGTACAGTCCAAAAAAAGAGATAATTTTATGATTTGTTTCAATAAGTTATATTTATTATTAGTTACCACAAAAAAGAATAAGACGTAACTAATTTTTTAATTTTCATGTAAATAATTGAATTTTTTTAATATTGAATTTCGCAAGACAGCCTTTACTGATCAATACATGGAAATCATTCTGCTTCACACAGTTAAAAATCATTCATTTTGTCGTAGTGTTATTATTATGACTATTATGAACAAAATATAATCTGTACTAAACAGAAAACCAGATAATTTTTGGTTTCAAAAGTCTTGTAAGACAGGGCTCCTAACCATGACCTCTATATCTCAGCTAACAGATGATTTAAAGGTTTACATTCTCTGGCGATGATGGGGAAAATTGCATGATGAGATATTGTCAACTAATTCCTGGCAAGCTTGACAGAGAAAAGTAAAACGTACTCTGAATAAGTTTTTTTGTTAGTTATTTGATAGCAGTTGTTCTAAACAGTTTTTCTTTGAACTTGATATAGGTTTGATTATTCACTACCAGTGCTCTTTCTTTCCTTGGGCTCTTTTTCTGAAATTTGGTTGGCAATCGCGTTTCTTTATTTTTTTCTATTTATGATTAGATTTAGGAATACTTCATTGAAAATTTTCATTTTATGTGCCACGATAAAGGAGGAAGTTTCGGGCTAGGGTCCCCACTCCGTGAAAAACACTATGAGCTACAGAAGCGCCAACAACAGACCAAGAGATTTCTGTCCTTGGAAAGGAAGGGCCCTCTTTAAAAGTACGTATGACGCCATGTGGTGAAAGCTGTGAAATCATGGACGCTATAAGGGTGAACTCCCTTTTGTTGACTAGGACCTCCATCAACAGAGGAACATGGAATGTGAGAACAATTTGCGAAACCGGAAAGAAATCACAAGTAGCCACAGAATTAAGAAGCCATAATGTAACACTGCTAGGAATCAGCGAGACGAGTTAAACATAGTCAGGAGAAAGAAGACTACTCTCTAGAGAGACATTCATGTATTCTGGGCATGAAAAAGATAATGCTCTACACACAGAAGGCGTTGCGCTCATGCTGTCAAGGCAAGCACAACTAGCCCTGATAAGATGGGAAACACACGAATCAAGAATAATAGCGCCATCTTTCAGAGCAAAGGCGAAGAAATACAAGGTACATATAATTCAGTGCTACACCTCAACTAATGACGATTGCAGAGAGGACAAGGATCAATTCTACGACAGACTGCAAAATGACCTCGCCAAGTACTCAAAGAAAAATGTCAACATTCCTATGGATGACCTTAATGCCAAAGTCGGAGACGACAACACGAGGTATGAGGTAGTTATGGAAAATTATGGACTGGAAGTTATGGATGAGAACGGTAAGACATTTGTAGATTTCAGTGCGAAGTACAATCTGGTCATCTGTGGTGCGATTAATCAAAGACAAGGAAGAAAATGCTGCAATTGGAACATAGCAGCAACTTCTTAGATGTACACAACAGTTTCAAGTGTTCCTGAATAGGACTATTTCCCCGAAATCTCCAAATATCGACCCAGCAGACATTGACCTGGACATCAACTGTGAAAAGCCAACCAAGGAAGAGATTATAAAGGCCACCCCGTTACTGAGGAATGGTAAAGCAACAGGTAGAACTGGAGAAAAGTGTAGAGATGCTTTGCTCTCCCTTTGGGAAGATATGGGAAGAAAACAAAATACCAGCTGACTGGAAATAGAGTTTCCATATCAAGCTACCACAGATAGGCCGACAGTCATCCGCCAGGGTAGATCATGCATTGATCAGACTGCTACCTTGTACATCGTCCTAGAGCAGTCATTAGAATTGAACTTCTCTATATGTCATGAAAATGTTATGATTATGGAAAAGCTTTTAAGAATGCAGACCGTAAATTCCTCTGGAAGCTTCTTCGCCATTATGGAGTGCCAACCAAGCTGCTCAATTTGATCAAGAGGTCCTACGAAGGAATAATCTGTCAAGTAGTTCATAAGGGACAGTTAAAAGACAGTTTCGAAGTGAAGACTGAAGTTAGACAAGGCTATCTACTGTCACATTTTCTCTTCCTATTGGCAATCGGCTGGATTATAGCAACATCAACACCAGGCAGGAGAAACGGAGTCCAGTGAACACTGTTCGACCAGCTTGATGACCTAGATCTCGCACAGATGACATGACCCTGCTCTTCCACAGCCATCAGCAGATGCAGGGCAAGACTACACGCTTAACAGCCACTTCCTCTCAAATTTGCCTACAAATTCACAAGGGCAAAACCAAAATAACCAACATCAATTCAATACGTGAAGCATTGGTCACATTGCATGCAATTGAACTGGAAGAATTTGAGTCCATTACATACCTGGGCAGCATCATTGATAAAATGGGCGGTACAGAAGCAGATGTCCAAGCAAAAATTGGCAAAGCGAGGGTAGCTTTCGTACGGATGAAGAGCATCTGAAACTCCAAAGTTGTTTCAAATCGCACAAAAATCCGGCTTTCAACTCCAATGTCAAGTCAGTCCTTCTGTATGGAGCATAAACATAGAGGACAACAAGGAATTTTAAGAAGAAAATGGAGAAGTTTATCAATAGTTGCCTGAGGAAAATACTCCAGATACGCTGGCCTGACACCTTTAGTAATACAGACCTGTGGCAACGCACCAACCAGTTAACAGCCGAAGACGAAGTCAGGCGCAGAAAATGGGAATAGATTGGACACACTCTTGGGAAGCCAGTTAGTGCCATCACAAGGCAAGTACTTAGGTGGAACCCCCAAGGAAAGCCGGAGAGAAGAAGGCCTAGAAACACTTGGTGACGAAATTTTGAAGCTGACAACAATGAAATAGTAAAGAACTGGAGTCAATTGGAACCGGCATCCCAGGACCTAGCCTGTCGGGCTGTTGTCCTCTATGCTCCAGAGGAGTGAAGAGCCTAAGTAAGTAAATAAGTAAGTAAGCAAGTATCACGATAATCTATTTTGGTCATTCATTTTGATATCATTTTTCTCCTTAGGTAGTAGTTATTCATTATTGGCATTTTAAAATTTGTTTCTTTGATTTTGTTCTACTTTATATTCTTTTATTAAGACAATATTAGATTCAGCACTACCTAAATTTTAGTTGCGTTTTTGTTTCTTTGGGGTATTTTTGTTTAAAATGACTACCTGTAATTGTTTTTTTCTCCAACATTTGTACCTCTCAAGCGTATATAATATAGGTCCTTTTACCTTGCTCTTCTTCTTCAGTATTAGCTACGTTTAAATCTCCAGCTTCTGGTAATTTCTTATGGAGATCAGGAAATTGAAAGATACAATAAGTTCCTTTGTTACAATCAGTAGGAAAGACTTTCATTTTTCATTACTTTAGTTCATATAAATTAAGAATGAATTAAAAATGCTTCAAAAATATATTGCTTCTATTTTCAAGCCCTGTAAGTCATCTGCTATCAAATAGGCGGCCTTCTAAAATTTCTCCAGAATTTTAATATTGCTGGGTTATATTTCTTCTGGTTTTTCATTGCTTTATAAAAAGTTATCATAACAGATTTACTAGTAAATATTTTATGAGGATGCATTTTTTATCGGTCTACTTCGATTGTTCTTGTTGACAGGCAAGGTTGGGTTTTTCGCTGTCATCTTCATTCTTATTTCTGACCTTTGACCCAAATAATTTTCTTCGTGGAAAACGAATCTTTCTTGGTCTTTGCGACCAATGATGTGGAATGAAAGTTGGTTTTTGTATTTTTTTTGGAAGTAAAGGGGATAAGGAGGGTCATTTACTTTGAAATAAATGAAATGGGGCTATTTTGTGACCTCGTCACTTGGAAGTTTCTCGACAAGGCCGATGTGTCCTCCTGTCTGAGAGAGGAAGATGGAAGGAAAATAAAATGTTATTTTATTGGTTATTGTAACAAAGAAAGAAGTTCCCTTCAGCTCTTTCTCCTGTCAATGTGAAAATGTTCCAACACTTGACTGCCAAGAGCTAGCCGTGGCAGCTGGAAGCCATTGAAGACTCAGGCCATTGTAATATTTTTTAGACCTAGCAAGGCCATAAACTTCAATTACATTCTCAAAAAAAACAGCCTTGGAAATTTACTAATACTACGTAGTGTCAACATATGATCCATCTTAGGATTTGTAAATAATCAATATTCAGGGCCCAGTAATCAGGCAAGCCAGACTTCTATGTGTACTGCAGTCATATGAGTTTCATTGCAAGGATAACAAAAATAAGTAACATTACTTTGACTGTATTACTTTTTAAACTTACGTTTTGATCTGCGATCTGTGATCTGTGATCTGTAATTTGTGATAGTCTAGATCTATAAAATTTGCCAGTGTATCATAAGAACCAAATCCAGTCATCCCAATATTTAAATCTTACTGTGTAGTTTTGCAAACGTTTGTGCGGACTCAAAAATTTTAAAGCAATCATTACCTTATTAGAAGCTGATATAACGTACATCTTCTGCAACAAGGAATTCGCATTTCCAGGGGGAAATGTTTGTATCCAAATACGATTGAAAGTTTGGAGAAGGAGAACCTATGTCCAAATGAAATAACATCTGCTGGAAATAAATTAGAGATTAAGGATCGAACAATTTAGAGGTTATGTGTATTGAAACTATTCAGTAATACTTAAAAAGTTTCTTAGAGATATTAAATAGAAATGGCTGAATTCATCAAACTATTTGATGGCGGATTATAACAAGATTTTTGAAGATGTCTTGATAGGTCAGATGTAGAAATCTCGCAGAAATTACGGACAAGGTTCATGATACTTATTTTGGTTTCAGGCGGAACCTCGAATAAAGCTTTAAACTCGTTAATCATTTGTATTAGATCAGGAGCATGTAACGCCCATCAATCGAGAACTGCTTTATCAGCTCGATTTAAGAGATTTGTTCCGCCACAAATGTCTTTTTTGGCTTTGTTGTTTTGTTAATGAAATCCATCCAACACCATTCGTGAAAAACGTGTTTGCCTGATCCATTTCGTTTATGTGACCANATTGCAAGGATAACAAAAATAAGTAACATTACTTTGACTGTATTACTTTTTAAACTTACGTTTTGATCTGCGATCTGTGATCTGTGATCTGTAATTTGTGATAGTCTAGATCTATAAAATTTGCCAGTGTATCATAAGAACCAAATCCAGTCATCCCAATATTTAAATCTTACTGTGTAGTTTTGCAAACGTTTGTGCGGACTCAAAAATTTTAAAGCAATCATTACCTTATTAGAAGCTGATATAACGTACATCTTCTGCAACAAGGAATTCGCATTTCCAGGGGGAAATGTTTGTATCCAAATACGATTGAAAGTTTGGAGAAGGAGAACCTATGTCCAAATGAAATAACATCTGCTGGAAATGAATTAGAGATTAAGGATCGAACAATTTAGAGGTTATGTGTATTGAAACTATTCAGTAATACTTAAAAAGTTTCTTAGAGATATTAAATAGAAATGGCTGAATTCATCAAACTATTTGATGGCGGATTATAACAAGATTTTTGAAGATGTCTTGATAGGTCAGATGTAGAAATCTCGCAGAAATTACGGACAAGGTTCATGATACTTATTTTGGTTTCAGGCGGAACCTCGAATAAAGCTTTAAACTCGTTAATCATTTGTATTAGATCAGGAGCATGTAACGCCCATCAATCGAGAACTGCTTTATCAGCTCGATTTAAGAGATTTGTTCCGCCACAAATGTCTTTTTTGGCTTTGTTGTTTTGTTAATGAAATCCATCCAACACCATTCGTGAAAAACGTGTTTGCCTGATCCATTTCGTTTATGTGACCAAAGAACTCTTTCCTTTTTTGGGACCAAATTTCCATTTTCTTCGTAGCAAAATCACAAAGTATTGCTTTTGTTATTGGATTTCTATCCAATTATGGGCTTTTCATATTAAGGTGAAAAATAAATGGGAATTAGCATATTAGTTATCTACGAATGTAATATATGGATCTACTAGTCTAAAAGTGAAAAAGCTGAAAGATCAGGTGATCTAAGACTACTCCTGTATCTGTAGTTCTGGGCTTCATATATGTAAAATCCAGCAAAGAATGGGGCAGTTCAGTTTTGACAAAATCATGTTTAAGATTTTTTAATTGGCATTCTCCTACTTATAATTGTACCATTGAAATCCAAGTAATATGAAATTGTCATTTACAGTTGCACGAAATTATCCTTTTATGGGTTAATAAACAATTCTCCAGAAATCCAATCCTTGGAGCAAAACAAGAATGATAAATAATGTCTAGACGCAATGATTCTCAGTCTATGGCATGTAACCAATTACATGTAGATCTTCACATTGATGCCGTGCTGTGACAAGGCCTTCGTAAAGCCCATCATTTGTGTACACATTTCAAATGATTTTAATAACACTGGTCAACACGATTTTTGGTTTTAGGGTTTTAAACGAATTCTAACTAAATTTGGACTGCCAATTACGAACATGAGCTCAGTTTTTGCCTATCAAATCAGAATTTTTAACTATGCAATTTTTCAATTTTTGATCAAAATTACTCATCAACCTACAGCTGTATAGAAGGTTTCATAGTAAAAACGTGATTTTTTTGTACTACATTTTGCATATTAATAATCAAGGAATAACAAATATTACTAAGTCGATGTACAGTACAGTCGATGTACAGCAATCCAAAGAGAATGACAGAAAAAAATAGAAAATGTAAAAATACACACACACACACACACACATATATATATATATATATATATATATATAAATATATATATATATATATATATATATATATGTGTGTGTGCATATATATATATATATATATATGCGGAGCTCACTGCGCATGCGTAGTTTGAGCACTCTGACAGGATCCCACAATAACTTCTTCAGCTGTGCTTGCTCCGGCAACATGGCCTGAGAGTTATGTCTCAGAAACTCTGTGCTGCACTGATGAACCCACAAAGGGCGAAACAGTACTGTCTGTAGCTTGAGTATATATATATATATATATATATATATATATATATATATATATGGAGTACAGTTCAGTATCAAATAGCAGTTATCTGAACTTTCTTTTCTTGTCTAATCTCTGATGTACAGCTTCGGGGTTGTCTCTCATCAAGCTCCAGCAATAATTCGCCATCATGTGTGAGTCGCACCGGCCTTGATACCGTTCTTTCATTGTTTTAATGTCCTGATAAAAACGCTCCCATTGTTCTTCACTCACATCCCCAAGATTCTCCGGAAAATTGTCCAAATGACTGTGTAAATAGTGGATCTTGATACTCATTCTACATCCAAGATCTCGGAGGCTCATTAGTAGTTCTTCCACAATCTCTTCATAGTTGCACCACATTACAAAATGCGTTCCAAGCTCTTCCTTCGGTCTCATTCGTGGATGTGATAAAATTTGGATCTCTAATAAGTGTTCTGATTTGGGGTCCATCAAATATACCAGTCTTTATTTTCTCTTCGCTAAGACCAGTTTGCTAAGTTGAACATATATAGCTGAAACATTCACCACTGTGATCAAGAGCTTTAACGAACTGTTTCATCAATCCAAGTTTTATGTGCAAGGGAGGAAAGACAATGTTCTTCCTATCCACCAGAGGATCATTGATGACATTCTTATCGCCAGATGCCGAACTCTCCTTGCTGACCTAAAAGAAAGTTAAACATTTTCAAATCCACACAAATTACCCACGCATGAACATTATATTGCAACCTGTCTAGAACAACCTTGATGTTGTTATGTTCTTTTTTAAGTTTTACAGAATGATCTATTGGTAACGAGCCATACTTATTTCCATTGTGTAACAGAACACATTTCAAAGTTCTTTTCGAGCTGTCAATAAAAAGCCTCCAATCCCTTGAATCATCAGCTGGGAGTCCCACAAAGAGAAGTAAGCCTTCTACATCAGTACAATAGACAAGCTTGCCATCTGAATGGAAGTACTTCTGCAGTTCTGCTTCTCTGTTGCGATAAAATTAGACACTTCCTTGCAGTCTTGAAACCAACAGTTCACCAGACGCTTTTGGTGGATAAAGATCTCTAACCAAATCATTCAAAGCCTGCTGAGTAAGCAGAATTGGTTTGTCACTATCTTCATCAGGGCTGATAAATATCTGTAGTGTCTTCTTCATCACTAGGAGAAGATGAGCAGAGATCTTTGTCATCAATGTTTGGAAGCTCAGTAAATATTGGTACAGGTATTTCCTCACTATGGGCAACTGGTCGAATAGCTAAAGGGATACTTGGGTACTGCAAATATTGCCTGTTTTTCTTGTTGAAACCTTTTACATTGACAAGGCAGAAATAGCAATCATCTAAATGATTGCTTGGTTCTCTCCAAACCATAGGCACTCGAAACTTCAGCTTTGCATTCTTTCCTTGAGACCATGAGGTCAAGGTCTCAACACAGGTTTTGCACACTTTGTGAGGAGCCCAATGCTTGTCTTGGTCTCCAAGTGGTACTTTGAATTAAGCCAAATACACACTCTTAACAACGTCAGTAATGTTGCGCCTCTGAATTTTTAAAGTAAAGCTGCCACAGATGTAGCAAAATATATTTGGATCACTTCAGCACTGTCTTCTGTGAGACGTAGAGGCCATTGTTAGGTCAGTAACACATTCTGCAGACAAGAAAAAATTTGTTAGCTACCTGAATTGTTCCTTGAATTTCTACCCAACCTCCCACACCTTAGGCATTGTTTCACAAAAAAACCCCAGCAGAATAATGACAATAAATAACTAAATTTAGTGATAAAATCAATAAAAAACACTACCTGCAAACGAGTGTTGCGTAAGTTGAAATCTGCTTGTTTACTTTCGTATCATAAAAAATGGTTATGTTATGCCTGTTCTAAGAAAACAGAAATTTTCTTCGGTTCATTGGGAGACTAAATGAAAAGTAAATTAACCAAAATAAACGATATAATCCGGCCTTTCTTTTGCTACACTATTTGATAGGAAATTATTTTCTTAAAAATTCACGAAAAATATATGTATAGCGCAAAAACTTGATGTGATGTAGAAAATCTAAGATCAAATATAAATTCAGCACCCTCAAATTAGTCTAAAACTGTTCTTAAATTCCATGCCAGAGAGAAAAAAATATTTTCTTTGTTTACCAGTGTAATTTACCCTCCGTAAGCTGTTTTAGAATACCGATGCCTTCAAAGATGGAATTCCGATTACAAATGTGATACATTCTGATAGTTAATTTATATAGGAATGGGTCTACAAACATGTACAGGCCTTCCAGACCTTCAAATGGATTTCACAAAGCGAGTCTGATTTTCTTGCCACAATGCTTAACTCTTTCTCCATTACCTTTTCTTTGACATTTACATTAAACAGTCTCTCGTGTCTTAAAGATTTCAGACGCATATTCCAAGGAATTGGAGGAAACAGAACATATTATACGCACCTGGAATCTTAGATGCTTTCAACAGTGCTAGATTTAGTTCATGAAATAAGCTGCAGGCACAGATAATCTTTTCATTTGCAGTTTTCAGTTGGGGTCTTTTGTTAACCACTTTCTATTTCCCTACCACATTGCCTTCTGTGTCATAGGTCTGGGATTTCCCTGGATTAAGTGCAGTTCTCCTTAAGCTCACCAAAATAAGATCAGCAGTTTTCTCATCTTTGACACTGTAACACTTAATTAACGAGTCTGTTATTTTTTGAATACTGGATAAAAACGTCTAATCGGTCCCAATTAGCACCGTCTTTACTTCATCAGCATCAACATGATAGTGTTTTCTACTTTGCTGGTGTTAGTATCTCTTAAACAATTTTACCCTGAACATAATCTTTAATGCAGTCTATTAAGTCATTTTGTGTTGTTTTAGAGATAGTGTATACATTGTTTTCTTGTCGCCAGTTTCAAGATGCCTTTTAAAAATTTCGGTCTGTTTAGTACATTGCTCACAGCAATTCCCGGAAAATAAGTTAAATTAAAAAATCAGTTAAAGGAATTTGATTTGTTGATTTAAAAACTGGTTTTGAAAGTCAGTGGGTAAGAAATCGAGATATGCGGAGAAATTATGAAATCAGTCATTTGAACTTCCTTCTTTTTCTTGGAAGGAAAGCGACCGGAAGCTGCTTAGCTTTGCCTTTCGATGTGATTGCTCAACTTAGCCATTTGCAGTGAATATGGGAGGATTCAGAACTTTTTATTCAGTTTCCAAAATGGAAGTGTGTGTGTGTGTGTTTGTGTGTGTGTGTGTGTGTGTGTGGGGGGGGGGAGTTGTTTATCAGGCAACAATTTAACGGACCTATTAACTTACTTTCCTTTAAATAAATTTAAAAGGCGTCTATATTATGTACAGTGTAGATGCATAAAATTATCTGTAAAAATGTATCCTACAGGGTCAAAACTTTTGACAGAAATAATAGAATAAAAACATTACTACTTTGCATTATCAGAAAAAAGGCGGTGAACAAGGCATTTTTATTAAGGTAAGACATCAACTTAGGTAAGATTCAGCAAAACAAACTTTGATCTGTCAAGTCTCGTACCAGCTTATTAGTAAAATCCTGAAATGAAAAAGTTTGAGAAGTCCAAATGTCTTCAGATAAAAATATCAAGTAGACCTCCACAATCAGATAGATCTGTGGAGCGTAGACGAGGCGCAATTAAGACAATCGCAAGGTGAATGAAAAATGGTTTCCAGTCAGGAATAGAACTAATTCTTTCTTTGTTCACACAATTGATCAGTGCATTTGTTAAAGCAGTGCTTCTATACCGATAATTGCATTGTTGATTAAGAAATAGTGCCCATCTCCTCCACTTACCTTCCGCTTCCAGCCTAGCAGTGTCTTTGGTAGATATTTTGTTCCTTGTGCTATTTAGTAGTGACCATCTCCTCCTTTTTATTAGTTTTGCATTCTTTATGTATTTAAATATCGAAATTAAAGTTATATTTGTAATATTTATATTCTGTACCACAAATTGTTTATTTTGTAAAAAATTCCTAGGTGAAAATGTACATAGAAATTTTAGAGACTATTTCACCTTCAAGAAACCTGGGGCGAGCACACAATACAACGATATTTGTTCCAAAATTTGGAGTAACATTGGTATAATCAGGCTTCATTTTTATGGAAGTAAACCTATACACCTCACTCATCAAAGAAACTTAAGTGAAAGAAACTTAGCGCTGATTTTATGGAAAGCTGAAATTTTATTGATTTACTATGTGCATAAACGAAACACTTAATAGCGACTTTGTTCTTCTGTATTTTAACGGATTCGATTACTCTCTTAATTTTTAGGATTTATTTTTCAGCTGTTTGTCCAAACTCACATGTTGATAGCAGATATTTCATACTGTTAGATATCTCTTTCAGATTTACCGTAGAGAGGTGTCCCTCTCGCATGGTAAAGACATATCTTTCAAGACAGAAACACCCAATCCTCACCAAAAGAAATTGCAACGAATATGGTGAAAATGGATAGCCACTTGGTAGTAAAAAAAGGAAAGGTGAAAAAGAAGGAAAAAACTAAATAAGAAAAAGTAAACCTTTGTACTGAAGCCTTGTTTAGGTTAAAGAAAAAGGAAAAAACCTTCTTGAGAAAGTATGGTAAATTATTTCTTTGGTAAATAAGCTAATCAAGAAAGCCATAAGGACATTTCAAGGCCAAGTCAGAACAACATAGTTACAATGTGTACCTTAAAGGCTTTGATTGCAAATCATTAATTAAAAATTCTAGCGAAGCTATATAATACACACTCTGAAAATGTAACACCAAATTCACTTAGTTTTTATATTAACGTATACTTTTCTACAAAACTTCGTTGCCAAAACTTCGTTTTGGCAACAATCTACTTTACGAAAAACTGAACAATGGAAACACCAAAATCACAAAAAACTTATTAATATAGAGACAGCCTTAAGTCAGTTGATCGGCATTAAGTCATTTTTCCTATTAAGCTATGTGCAACATAGCTTAATAGGAAAAATGAAAAGTGTAAACTGCGGGGGTCTTTTGTCTCGGTACAGCCTTAAATGGATTAATTGCGGAAAATGGTTTAGCAGTGAAAATAAATACGAGCATTTGCGTTTTTTTCGTTCGAAGTGCAGCCTTAGAGAGGTTTATTGAGGAATAGGGTTTAATAGTGAAATTAAATACGAACATTTGCGTTCTTTTCGTTCGAAGTGCAGATTTAGAGAGGGTCATTGGGGAATAGGATTTAATAGTGAAATTAAATACGAACATTTGCGTTTTTTTCGTTCGAAGTGCAGATTTAGAGAGGTTTATTGAGGAATAGGGTTTAATAGTGAAATTAAATACGAACATTTGCGTTCTTTTCGTTCGAAGTGCAGATTTAGAGAGGTTCATTGGGGAATAGGATTTAATAGTGAAATTAAATACGAACATTTGCGTTTTTTTCGTTCGAAGTGCAGATTTAGAGAGGTTTATTGAGGAATAGGGTTTAATAGTGAAATTAAATACGAACATTTGCGTTCTTTTCGTTCGAAGTGCAGATTTAGAGAGGTTCATTGGGGAATAGGATTTAATAGTGAAATTAAATACGAACATTTGCGTTTTTTTCGTTCGAAGTGCAGATTTAGAGAGGTTTATTGAGGAATAGGGTTTAATAGTGAAATTAAATACGAACATTTGCGTTCTTTTCGTTCGAAGTGCAGATTTAGAGAGGTTCATTGGGGAATAGGATTTAATAGTGAAATTAAATACGAACATTTGCGTTTTTTTCGTTCGAAGTGCAGATTTAGAGAGGTTTATTGAGGAATAGGGTTTAATAGTGAAATTAAATACGAACATTTGCGTTNGCGAACATTGCCTAATAATGAAAATAACTACTACCAACTCGTTTTGTTTGTTCGAAATGCAACCTAAGATTCGTTGATTGGGGAATGTGGTTTAAAAATGAAAATAAATACCAGCAGTTGCGTTTTATTCGTTCTTAATGAATCCTTAAATAGGTTGGTTTGGAAATTGGATTAATAAAGAAAATAAATACGAGCAGTTGCTGTTATTAAATTTTTTTATTTGTTTTTGTTTTTGTTGGTTTTAAAGTCATTTCCCCCCAGTAACTGGGGCTCAGACGGCGCCCTTTATAGTTAATGTTATCAAAAAAAAAAGAGCTAGGCTTCTTTTTTCGATTCTTCTTCTTCTTTAGGTACCATGCCTTGATAAGTCGTAGGAGACCATGGATCTCCATTCTACTCTATACATTGCTTTTCTTATGATTTCCACATTTGAACAGTTGGTCAGTTTTGCTAGTTCACTCACATACACGAGCCTTCTTCTTCTTCTACTTTTCCAGTAATAACTAAATATTAGAAACCTCTTTTCTTAACAATATGTTCAAAGAACCCAAACTGTCTTCGCCTAATAGTTTTGAGAATGTTACATCTAACGTGTAGTCTTCTCAGTCTGAGTAGTGATGACACTGTTACGAGTTTACACTGGATGCTGTGTTGCATTATGCATCCAGTCTCGATGCGAAGACGTATGTCTCGAAACGTAGCTCAGAAAAAGCTTTTAAGTTGGTAAAGCTGTTTGATATTTTCTCTGTGACGATCTCTGTGGCGACAGGAATCTAATTGTTCTGAGAGTGGTGGCAATCTTCTATTTGTTGCATTTTTTTTCTGTAGTGCTGGAGGCTATATTTCTGGAAGAATGAAAAGTAAAACTATGATGTAATCAGCTGTATTAACTCAAGTCCAGTAGCTTAAAGATGGGAGAAATATCTCGCAAAATGTTGCTCAGAAAAAACGTAGGGCATATGAAAAGGTAAACCCAAGATAAAGATATACATTCTCTCAACTTCGTTGTGTCTTCTGTTGATTTCAGGTACTTGATCAAATTTATGCTCATTTATTTGCTAGGTATACTTCTACTTCCTAGGCTACTCTTCTGTTGATTTCAGGTACTTGATCAAATTTATGCTCATTTATTTGCTAGGTATACTGATATAAACTGATTTTTTTCTTACTCTATTTTTCTAAAAATGTATAATACAAAATATGTAAACAATTTGAAATTGTTTACATTTCAAAGTAAAAAGTCAAAAATTATCATTAAGGTTGATGGAGCAGCTGTGAGCTATTAAGCATTTTTCTACGGGAGGATCAGAAGTTAAAACACCCTTTCTATTCTTGGAACCAGTTACGCTATTTACAATATCTTCGTATAATGATTGATTTTGATCTATACAAATAAAAAAATGAGGATGAAATGTTGTTGTCCTTTTCATCCTGGATGAATGAAATAATGAATTGTCATATCTAGAAATACCTGGACATCACTAGTTTTCAGTAGTTCCTCTTCATGTATATTTTTCAAGGCAATTTTTATCTATGGAATAGGATGTAGTGTTTCTTTATCAACTAAAAAACAATATGGACCAAAATGAACTTTCTTTTTTCTTAACATTTGCTTTCAGAGAACTACCTCTCCAGTCTACACTTTTTCATTACAAAATAATTTATGGAACTTCAATATTCTTCATAATTTTCAGATTTGAGCTTCAAAATGTTTACAAAATTATTCCTAAAAAGACCTATATTGAAAAACCTCTAAGATGACAAGAAACAGCGACTTGCAATATTGAAAACGCATTTTGAAAACTTACCTAATCCGAATTAAACTTATGCAAAGAGCTCAATGAGGTCAACGAGCAGATGCTAGCACGCTTACTTCTGATTTATTGAGAACCAAAGGAAAAAATAGAGAAGTCAATTAAATTTTTGACATTCTATTTGAAAAGCTAAGCCTGGGTCTAATTCTTAACTTGTGAGCTTTCGAGCCTCAATATTCTAGGGAACTAAAAACGTCTTTAGTTCGTGTTTCGATTACTTCATTCGCAGTTACTGTGCCTTTGCGTCCATCTTCATCTTCTTCGGTTATTTCTTCAAATTTCTGGGATTCTTTGTAAACCGAGTGCAGTTTTTACTCCTTTCATGCCTGCTTACTACTTTTAATATCCAATCATCTTTTGATTCAAGATATTGCTTCATTTCAATTGTCGTGGTTTTATAAGACATTTCAAGTTATATGAGTCCACGTCCCCCTTCTCATCTAGAAAAATATAGACCATCAACAACTGCTTTGGGGTGAAGTATATCACTTGATGTGAATAGTTTTCTAGTTTTACAATCCATATGTTTTATGTCGGGAGGGTTCCAGATTATGTTGTAGCTGTATTGTACAACTGGTATAGAAAATGAGAATATAGCTTTTGCACACTTACCGAGACCAAATTCCATGCAAATATCATTACTAAACTGTTTAACGGTAATTTTGTTGTTGGTAATTTTTTGCTACAAGTTTCAAGTCATCCATATAGAAAAGGTGGATAATTTGCTCGTCATAGATCAAGTAACCATAGTTAGTGTTATTAAGCTCGCTGGACAAAGGAATAAGCAATATGCAGAAGAAAAGTAGAGAAAGACAGTCTCCTTGTAAGATACCACTTTTCAGTTTAATAGTGTTAGATTTAGTAGTCCCAGGATCGTGGGAGAGGAAAAGAAAGGTGTTCCACTTTGCCATAATTTTGTTTATAATATTTATAATCATTGGTGAGCTCTTGTACATTTCGAGGCTTTTAATAATAAAATCATGCGGAGCACTGTCAAAAGCTTTACGATAATCAATCCATGCTGTACTTAAGTTTTTGTTCTTTCTCCGGCAGTTCTTTAAAATCATTTTGTTGATTAGAAGCTGATCCTTGCATCCATATGACTTCCTTTCTTTTGCAGCCTTTCTGTTCCTGAGGAAGAATCAGGTTTTGCTCAAGGAAATTAAACATTTTTTTGCTGATTACTGATGTTAAAATCTTATAGGTTGTGGTCAAGCACGTAATAGGGCGATAGTTTTTCTTGTTCTTTGTATCGACTGATTTCGGGAGAAGACATGTGTTGCCTTGTGTTAACCAATCCGGTAAAGCTTCTGTTGTAGTGACGATTTCATTTAAAGATGCCATTAACTGTTTATCTATTTCACCTTGAAAGTTCAGCCAGAAATATGGAATCTTATGTAATCCTGTGGATTTTCCACTTCTGCGATTTTACTAGGGCCAGGCGCAATTCCTCGATCGTAATAGTTTCCCACTGTTACTCTTCGACCTCATTCATCCTTTCCTTCTCTGTGTCTATGCAAGTAGCTTCCTGTTTGTAGTTTTTTTCCTTAGCCCAGTTGCCATTCCAAAACTCCAACACGTCCTTGTCATCAGGTGATTCCTTTACCATAATCTTACTCTTTCCAATTTTCCTGTAGAACTTTTTAGCATCAGTTTTGAAGATCTTGTTCTGTATATAGAACTAATTTCGTTTATCACATCTTCTCAATCGCTGCAGTTTTACTTGCATTTTTTGTTTTAAGACTTCTTTGGTCGTATCTAGAGAGACTTTATCAATGATATTGTATTTCCTTTTAACTTTCCTGTTTTTCCTAGTCTTCACGTCTTTTTCTTTCCTTAATTCATCAAGAATTGAGATCTTTGCCAGTAGAGACTCTATTTCCTTCTTTATTTTCCATTTTGGTTCCTCGTTAACCTGTTTCGGTTTATTCCTTTTTCTTTTAGTCCCTAGCTTTTGGGTGCCAGCTTTTGCTGTTTAGTATATTAGATTGTTGATGAAGGTTAAATCCTTCTGGATTTCATTAACTATCTCGCTTAGAGCAACGTTATTAAGCTGCATAGTAAGGTTTGTTTTTTAACAGAATGTTAGCTTAGGCAGTGTGCTACTCTTGTGCATCTCAGTCTCTTCAGTGATTGCAAGTTCCCGTATTATGTCTTCACGGGCAGCCTGTATCCTTTCTCTATTTTTTTCAAAGAAAGCATCAGCAACCACCACCATGTGTACATCTCTATTTATTTCTTCATTAGTTCTTCTCCCACTTCACTTATTCTATTCTCAATTAGTTCAGGTGTCAAATTTACTAGTTCAACTAAAGTTTCTCGATTTTCATGTCCAATATCAACCTCAGGTCCAATAGTAGTTTCATTTCGAAATTCATCCCGTATTACATTAATTTGTTAGTCATTTAACCGCTTATTTCTAAAAATATCTCAACGTACATTAGCAAGTTCATTAGCGTGGATGCTTTCAATTATTTCTTTTCCTACTATTTTTCTCCCTTTAGAGTAGGTTTGTGCAGTTAGGTTTCTCATAGGGTTCTTTTGAGCGATGTAAAATACTCTTAGAGCATTCTTATAATCCTCTGTATACCATCTAATTCTAGTTTCTTTTGATTTTGTGAACATCACTGCAGGTTCAGGGCTAGGGATATCCTGGTTCTGATTACCTTGCAGATCATTCGAAGAGAAGGAATTAGACCGAGTCGTATAATTTTCGACCTCAGGCTGGTCTCTGCCTGAGGGATGCATCCCTTGTTGACCCACGTCCTTCATATGGTCTCTTTTATCATTCTTTGTCACTTTTCATTAAATTTAGGAAAGGAACCCTGCAGCTTGTTCACTGCCGTAGTTACTGGCTGGTAAGGTATTGTGTTTCCAGCCTTTAAATCAGAGCTATCTTCGACGATTTCTGTATTAAAATAAAAAGTAATCGTGATGTTTTGAGCAAGGTATGCAAGCTGGTTCCCGCTGCAGTTTCATTAAAATCGCTGCAACCTTTGGCTATAAAATATTTCTCCCAAAAATTCTTTTTATGCAATTTTCAATATTATATATATTGTGGTTATTCAAATTAAGAGTAAATGTTAAGTCTTGGTTGTTCATTTACCCATACTACCTGGCTGAGATGGCATAAAACCAATTAACCAATTCCACTTAATACATGAAAAAGATATATATGGTCTTGCCTAGTTTTCCCTTATAATTGAACAGTAGGGTTTTTTTCCCCTTAACTTCTAAGGGTTATTTTTTGGATGGTCTTTCCTGTAGTCGACATATATAAGGGGTTGCCAAGTCTCATTGTCCTCATTTACATCTTCTTCTTAAAGCCATTCTACATGCCTATAAGACATTAGTCAGGTCTTGCATGAAAAATTGTCATATTAAGGCTAATGCTCCCTATGATTTCTCAGCTTTCTCAATCATATTTAGCGTCCTATTTAAAATATTATCGGGCATTTTCTTACTGTTCAACTCTTTTCCACAGTTTTAATGTTGCAATTCTCTGTTTATTATTTAGATACTTCTATGGAACTTCTATGGGTTCCATCGACATTTCGTCTTTTGCTCTTTCCTTGAAAGCTTTCAAAGAGTTTAAACTTCTTCTTAAGTGCTTAAATTTAATGTTGGAACAAGTTTAGAAATATCTTTCTATTCTGCTCGCTTGAGGCCTTGCCAAGGATAAAAAATAATAAGTCAAAGAAACAAAACAAATCAATTATTGGCTCCAGTGACTTTTTCTCCTGCTTGGCTCAATCATTAATTATACACTTCATGAAGTTTAGAAGTTTAGCCAATTCAGCAAGGACAGTTGTCTTTTGTTATAATAACTTTGTTTTGTGTAAGGAGTCTATTTTATCTCTGTCTGAAAATTTCCATTTTAATATCATTTAAACGCTTAGAAAAAGAGAGAAATAAGTTAACTTGATGTTATCACTCTTTAAATCAGCTGTGGTAGGGACTAATAAGAGGGAAAATCACATCGACATCTGTCAGATAATAATAATATAAATTTATGTATAGATATACATGTATATTTATTCGTTACATATTATAAATATATTGAGTCTCTAACAAAGTAAACAGTGCACCTTCAAACGAAATTACATTTTATGGAGTTAGAGTTATACTCAGTCATTTAAATATGGACTTGACCATTAAATATTTTGTGAAAAGCACTATGATATAAATACTACAGAAGGTATCATGGTAGATTCTGTTACCATAGTAACAACACCTTTTTGTGTACATTTCGTTGTTTTCCCTAACAATGACCCTGAAAATTTCTGGACCTCGTGTTGTGTAATTACGTAACAATCACAGTGCAAGTATGTGTGCATCAAAACTGCCTATGACTATCATGGCGACATACTCTGTCATTTGAGTTTTTGAGTTTACGCTCTTAGTCAAAAAATCTCTGAAACCATATTTTCCAAGGTTTATATTATTTTCACAATAATTTAATCATTTATAATGATAATAATACCCTTTTTTACAACAGTGTTCTCACAATAATTGTAGCCCTGATTTTCCTCTTTTTCTTCTTTTCTTCAAGCTTTCCCCTCCCTTTCTTTGTGAGGTCACTCCCGTTATTGTCTTCTGCAACCTGCCCGGTCCAAGGCATTGACTTAAAATCTCCCCGCATGTAATCAATTCTAGCTTTTGTCTTCCCCTTTTCTCTCACCAAGCTACGAATTTCCATTGTTTTCAAAACAACACAATTTTTCTGTTTTCTCTTTTTGTGTCTAAATCTCGCAAGTCGGGTTTTTTTTCACTTTTCCATGGTGCACATAAGCCTCGTTTTCTCTCTGCTGTCGTACTCCCTATCATGTTTTTTCAATTTGTTCATTCTATTGATGTCTCAGGCTCTTAGTGGTACCGTCTCTTAAGCATATGATAGTAACAATTTTATTCTAATAAATAATAATCTAATTCTGATCGCCTGTGATGATTCTAACCTATCGTTTCAATGAAAAAATCTTTAGGTAAAGTCCACAAAGTTAAAATATTTACTTCTGTTAAGAAGCCTCTGATGTTAACCTATAATGGTGGTATCTGCAGCATTGTCAGGTATTATTATGCAAGGTTTTGATTAGATACACTTCAATTATCTATCTATCCTAGTACATCATCAATATTTCTTATGGCTATGAACATTAATACAGGGTAAAATTATTTATGTGGAATAGAGGGATCAACAATTCTTTATTCGTAAATATTTTCGTGTTTTTCACTTACCTTTAGACAAATATGAAATTTAGAGGGAATACAACTATTCAGTTATATGACTACAACAAGAGAAAAACAGAACATAAAATTTATAATGAAGAATGGTCAGTGGTCATTAGTAGCTGGCAACAACTACATCTTAATTGTCACCGTTATACTCCGGTTCTCATCCTTGATATTTATCTCTGGCTTCAGATTTTTAATCCAGAGTGCTTCCAGCGTGAGAAGATATGACATTGAATTTAGGCTATTTATGTCAGTGCTCATAAATTGTTTTCAACTTATCAATGAGTATGTGGCTTCACAGTTGAAGGTGTTGGAAAGAGTTTGCACGCAATTTAAACGTCAAATAAAACAAGTATTTTCACTCAAAAAAATTTGAACCACTATTGACAGTAGATAAATCTCAGGTTCGGTGACTTAATGTTTATGTTGACAGGAAAACTAAGCCTGCAAGAAACAGTTTTAGCAACATGTCTTCTACTCAAAACATGGGTCAGAAGGTGCTGGGAAAACCAAGTGAAAAATCGCAAAGTTTGTGTCAATTTCTAATTGAAAATACTGAATTAGATTGTTTGGGGACAATATGTTCATTTATATATTTATTTATATGTTTACAGTGGTTTATGTAAGTTAGAAACACCTCCATCCGAATACGTGATGGAGACACCTTTCCTTGCACCAAAGAATGCCGTTCTCGATCGTTTTCACCCAAAAGACATTCTGGAAGAAGTGGATAGATTGCTGTACCAATGTAAAACTCTTGACGAGCCGGATGAAACTGTCACTGCTGTAAATGTTAAAAGTTCTATTCGATACGGGTGTTGCAATCTGTCCGATAAAGAAAGATTATTAAACTTCCTCAATTCGAAAAATATGTGAAACCTAGAAAGAATGTCATTCACCCAGTTTTAAATGGGGAAAAAAGAATATCGGACATCTTAAAACTCTTAAAACACTCATTATATGACAAGATAAAACCAAGAGGCAGTCAAAATGCACGTCTATGTGGCCTTGCCAAAGTTCACAAGAAAAACATCCCAGTCAGGCCAGTTCTATAAATGCCGGGCTTAGCTTACCATAAAGTTGCAGAATATTTGGCAGAGTGCCTCTCTATAGTCTCGGAATGTGCAATCAATGCATCTACAAAACTAATTTGTGATAGTTTGAGAACTGTGATTCTTGAAAAAGATGAGGAGATCATAAGTTTCGATGTAGTTTCCCTTAATACAAATCTACCTGCCATGGTGACTATCAAAGTATGCACTGATATGTTGTTTGCCCTACCTGAAAACTACAGATCAAACATTGATAGAGAAATATTAATCACTTTGGCAAAAATATTATCATGTGATGTCATTATGTCCACACATGATGGTTTTTTCCGACAGATTGATGGCCTGGCGATGGGCAGTCCACCTGCTACATATCTTGCTAAGGATTGGCTCAGCCAGTATGATAGCACCATTCGAGGAGAAGCTAAACTCTACTTCCGTTATATGGATGACATATTAATGGACTAAAAAAGGTTGCCTGCGGGAAAGAAACTCGAAAAGATAAACTGGCTTCATCCAAAACTGAAATTCACACTGGAACTTGAACATGAAACAAAACTTCCTCTGCTGGATGTCTGTTCAGATTTTAGTTTTTGTAATTCATTTTGGAAAGAGTTAATTATTGTGCCTTTCTGTTGTAAAGATTTGTTTTTGCTTGGACTACCTGTGATTATTTTGCTACCTGTTCATAAAGTCGATTATACTTATAAAACTATTTTGTAGGTTGAGATGACGTGTTAATTTCGGTAATAAGGGAATCGTCATCACTTATGGTTTCCTCATAACCTATTTGAATTTGAGGTCTGGAAGCAGAAGATTTTCTTTTTGTCTGATACTTTTTCTTTATGAGGAAATGTGGAGGAAAGATAACCACGACGTGGTCCATGTTTTAATTATAGTTAAAATATTAATAATTATTTTTACCACGACCTATAGATACCTTTACATCTTCTGGTGGAACATCACACAAGAACTCAGTTGATATTATAACTGTCTACAATTGACTTCCATAATTTTGGCTTTGAAGGAATTTTTGGGAAGGGAAAAAAACCAACAGTTGTTACTCCTTCACTATCTTTAAGTTTATACTGTGCACTCTTACACGCCGGAATGCAACCGTACTTTCAAGCAAAACTGCTCAACGATTGATTTCGTCTTTTATATTCAGAGTAAGAGGTATTTGAACTGCTTGGGCTGTTGTTCTTTACTGTATACTTTACTCTAAGTCTTAATGCTTAACGGTTCTTAAATCATATATGCTCATAATGCTTTGTAATGTATTGCCTTATTTTTAAACGTGATCACATCTGTTTAGTATCATGCCTGATCTGTTGTTTACTCTCTTTAAAGCACGTTAAAAAGTAAATACGGCACCTGGTATTTAATATTTGATGCGTATTTTAACCATCTGCCTTGTTTTTGACTCTTATTTATATAGAGAACTTCAAAAGACAATAGTAAAAGCTCCAAATTTGCACTGATTTCATCGAGTGTTTACATTATTTTTGCATACGCCGTGGTTACTCGTCTCTTACAAGCCTCGTTTCTATACCGAGCAAAACATTCAGTCTTTTAACTCGGTATCTGTCTATTTGGGTAGTGTTTATTACTTTAATTTAAACGCAGGTTAAGTCATGTTTCACCAATGTTAAACGCCAGGTTATTTAATAACATTAATTTCTTTTGCTATTATTGAGGCTAATTTTAAAGGGTTTTTACTCTGCTTTTTCAGGAAACAGTAGCAAATTTCGAAATTGTATCTGAAGAGCTCGTATAAGAGATTGATATTGAAATAAACATAGCTGTATTATTGCAAGGTTTTTCTTAAAGAAAACACATTTGGCACTTAAACTCTTAATGTACTTTAATATTAAAATAAAAATGATTTCTCTTGTTATGCAGTGTCCTTGAGGAACAATTTAATGTTTAAATATATCTGCCGAAACCCCATTAACATCCACAACAAAAGAAAAGGAAGATGATACGTATAAAAATGTCAGATCACATTTCAAATTTAAGGTGTGTCCTTGAAATTAATGTTAACGTGATCATTTAGTTCAAGTTCGTTTCTGCAAGTTATTGTTTAACTGTAGTATTATCAAGTTGTCGGTCTTTTGGCTGAGATCAAATGTGCAGCTCTGGTCTCTTCTGAAACGGATCTTCAGTTATAGAGCTCAACCATACAGAACAGGTGCTCCTAAGATGCTTGAGCACAGAGGAAGGACCTTTTCACAGAGGGTCCTGGAGGGCAGCCTTATGTCTTGCATTTTATGGTGTCTGAGTGCTTTCTGTACCCCTTTTTCTTAATCTGTTGCTTTCTTTCGAATCTTTCCCAAATGGAATCTGTAAAGGAAAAAAATCCCTCTTTACTTGGGTGGTTTATTGGTAATAAAGACGCAATGTGTGAAAAACCCAAAGAATACGCTATGTTCAAATTGTTATAAATTGAAAGTAAAATCTGTTATTGTTAATCTATTATTGATAATTTCTACTTTCTAAAGCTTTTAATATCAAGCTCCTTACTAAACTTTTTGGATGACGTCTTTACTTTGACTTTAATTATTTTCTCTTTGTAAACTGCCTGAAATTCCGAACTTAAGGGTTTGTGTAATATTTATAATTTGACTAAAATAATACCCTAACTTGGTCATAATTATACCAGGAGTCTCCTATTATTGCCTGTAATAATAATAATAATAATAATAATAATAATAATAATAAAAGTCCTGGGTATGACAATAAACTGCATCCGGTTGTGGAGTTTCGACGTGGGCGTATGAGGTTACCCTTTGCCACAACTACCTTCAGGTCACCCTTGGGCAAGGTGTAGCACCTGTCAGCCTACTCCGAGACCTTGAAATACCGGGTTGACATCCGGCGGAGTTAAGTCTGTTCGTATGGACATACCGCGTGGTTATAAAAATTCCAGCTGGTGTCTGGCGCGGGATATCTAACCCCTTGGCAGAAAGGCTAAAATGCACGTTATCAAATGAAATGCAAACTAGAAATAAATCATACCGCATCGACCGTCGCGCGATTCAACAAGGGTCGCGTGTCTCAGTGAGAAACCAGACTGAGTTCGAAAACTTTGCTACTGGAATAAACTCCTCGGAGAATGACCTGCCAGGTAATCAGAACCAGGATGCCCCTCACCCTGATCCTGTAGCGACACAACCCACAAAGCCTATTAAAGAAAATCGAATAAGATGGACAAAAGAGGAGTGTAAACAAGTTTTGAGAGCGTTTTTACTGCACAGTCTAGACCGACAGCTAATATAACTGAACAAACATACCGAGAATGGAGGGAAATCATGGGAAATGAAATTAGACCATATATGGACCCCAACAAACTAGGAAATGTACGTAGAGATGTAATGCGTAACCATAGGCTGACAGACGCTGAAATGGACCAAATTTGTAGGGATTATGTACCTGTACCTTCGGATGATAGTAGTGACACAGTAGTAGGCGTACATGATCGTAACCACCTTGAGCGAGAGGTAGTTGTTAATGAACCTGTTCCGAATGA
>RDPX01000022.1:11695-30710 GCA_003991215.1 Morbakka virulenta
GGCATACAGACAGGATGGACAGGTCAGACAGGACAGACAGGACAGGCAGGACAGACAGGATAGACAGGACCGACAGATCAGACAGGACAGACAGGGCAGACAGGACAAACAGGACATGCAGTAGATACATCATACACAGAACAGACACAATAGACAGCACGGAAATGATAAATAGCACTGACAGGAAAGAAAGGAAACACAGGACACGAAGGACAGCGAGGATAGAAAGCTCAGACAGGACAGCGAGGGCAGCAAGGACAGAAAGCACAGACAGGACAGAGAGGGTAAGCAAGACAGAGAGGAAAAACAGGACCAACAGGAGAGACAGGACAAGCAGGACAGACAAGACAGACAGAACAAGCAGGACAGACAGGACAGAGAGGACAGAAAGGACCGACAGGACGGGTTTTCCTTTGAGCTAATAACCTCACCCTTGAAAACAAAGCATACTAGAGAAACACCAAGGAAGTCAATTGCGTTAACAACGGGGACAGAAGGCTCGTACGCCTGTGAGGCATCTGGTGCACATATGATGAGTATAGGTGAAAGTCGAGAGGAATTTTCACCTCTGAATCCCTTGATTTTCTTCGCCAAACACAAGTTCAAATATAATTCGAAGTTTAAAAATGGAATGTCAGAAATTTTCATTAAAAAGGAAAACTAGCAGAATTTATACAAGAAATGTCGAGGTATGGACCGAAAGTGTCACAATGCGAGGGTGTCACAATGCTATACTCTGGAGATCCTCAATAACATATGAGAGGAGAAGCGAAATTACAGATCAAGAAAGCAACTGATACACGTACTGGACGGGAACCTATTTCAGACGGAATTTTAACAGATAGATACCCATACTGTAGACATCGATTGTTCAAATATATGCACCAACAGAAGGAACAGACAAAGAAATCAAAGAACAATTCTATGGTACTTGGCAGGAAATCTTAGACAGCCTCCCAAATTACGACCTGAAGACCGTCATGAGTGACTGGTATGCAAAGATAGAGGAACAAGGTAGGACCTCTCTCTTCTGCCCACAATACTGAAAACAACGCCAAAAGGATCATTGCCTTCTGCAATGAAAATAGACTGCGTGCTGGAAACACATTATTCCAACACAAGCTAATCCACAATTGGTCTTAGAGATCACCAGACAGGAGTGCACGCAACAAAATTGGAGAAGTGAAAGAAGTGAAAGTTTGAGTTCGTCAATTTTTCTGAAGTGAGTCGCCAGAGGAGCAACTGTGTTCTCTGATGGCTATCTAGAAGGCAGCATCACCAAGTTAAAACTAGTTAAAGAAAAAAGGAAAACGGAAGGTATTTTACATTAACAAGATTCTAAATCCAAAAAAACCGGATAAATTCCATGAATAGCTTTTAAAAAGGTTTTCCATCTTTCAGAGAGACAATGACATTGCTGACACAGGCTCCTCCTTCAGGGATGCTATTACAAGTAGCGCTAGTAGCATTAGAAGTAGTCTACAAAAAAGGAATAAGGAAAGGACAAAGGAAATTGGATACTGCATTAAAGTTGGTAGCTCAATACCGAGTCACCAAAGCCTCTGGAGACCAAGCCCGCAGAAGATCACAATTGCGAATCCTACATAAACAGTGCAGGGGTATAGACGAAGCTGTCAAGACAAACAAGCAAGGGTCGAACTGAAAGGCAAAGAAGCACAAAAAGTACCAGATTGCAATACCACAAGGGAACCATTCAAAAATTTTGAACTGTTAGCAGGAAAGGGCATTGTTCAAAATGTCCTCTTTAAGAGTAGACATAACCTGTTCCTGACAACAAAAGCCGAACAGAATGAAGGATGGGCCAAACCAACCAATCAACGAAAGACAGTCCGATTTGTATAGTTTATGAAATGCTACAACGCATGAAATCGACACATGTCCCTTCACAAGGGATGAAGTAGCTGATGCTCCTAAGAAATGGAAGAACAACAAAGCCCCAGGAATAGACTAATTGACTAGTGAGCAGCTTAAAGAACAGGAGTGTCAGTCATAGGCAAGTTGAAAAACCTATTTGATCTGTTATAAGGAAAGGAAGCTGTACCAGAAGAATGGAGCAAAGGCGTCATTGTTAAGCTTTAAAAAGTGGGAGACCTATCCGACTCCAAAAGTTGGAGCGGCATCACGCTCCTCTGCATGACAGAAAAGGTACTAAACAATGTCTTGTTGAAATGCATGGTAATCTTGATTGATCTGCAATTAAGAGAAGAGCAAGCAGGTTTTATGAGAGAGTGGATCCGGCAGCGAGTAGCTTTTCGTCCTGCAAAATATGGTGGAACAGAGCTTACAATTTCAAGAGCTAATGTTAAATTTTTCGACTTCCGAGAAGCCTTCAACGGCATACACAAAATCTATTTAGAAACTAATATCATTCTACAATATCCCAGAGAAATTCATCCAGATTATCAAGTCTATGTACAGCAACCTAGATATGTTGTATTGCCCGGAAGGTTTCTGGAATCGTTTAACGCAGCTGCCATCTGGAAAAATAAAATTTAAAGAGAAAATAGGCATCTTCATTGCTACAAACAGACTTGTTATGTTCAAAAATCAGCAATTGTGAATTTTCACTAGTTTGCGAGGTCCAAGGAAAATCAGTGATGGATTAATTTTACATTTTTGTCATATGTAGATCTGCACTAAACAAATATATAGAACATGTGAAAGATATAGTAAAGAAAGAGAAAAACGGAGGACAGTGGAGAGATATCTTCCCGAAACGAATTCAACCAAGTGGACCATGGGCGCAAAAGAGTAGACATGAAGGGAAAACAAGGAGAGTAAAACCCTGAAGAAGATGGAGGGATAATATAAAGAAGGAGGCTGGATCCTAGTGAGACAAGATCGTAAAGCATGATGAAATCTATAGAGGCAATCTCCCAGCTATGATCTGAGAGCTGAGGTGAATGGATGGATCGAAATGCTGTGACAAGATATCCTTTTATTTATTAAAGAATTTAAAAATGAGTCCAATAAAAATTTAAAAAAAATTTAGTATAACATGTATGATTTAACAAAGGAATAAAATAATATAGTAGTTAATTTAAATTTTACACCGCATTAATGCGGATGTCATGTTTCTTTTCTCTGTTAGTTGCATAAAATATGCTCGTTTTAATCTTTTGTTTTATTCATTACAGAACTTAGGACAAAAAACGGTTGTCTATATTTCTTTTGGAATTCATGTATCTTGAAAAAAGTCTCCTTCATCTCATTCCTTACTTAGCTTTGCCGCTGAAAGCATAATGAGAAATTGCATTACAGGGCCCTAGTCGGTTTTCACTAATATGTATGCGTGTTAAGACTAAAACTTACAAGGTCTTCGGTGAAAATGTTGCTGCAGAAGGTGCTAAAGATGTTGAATGTTCTGAAGATCATATTCACAAAGGGGCAAATTTCTATATTTCGTTACCCTCTTTTTAAGTTGCATTGAAAATAGTTACATATTCTTTTGTTTACAAAATTATGCTATTTGCCATACCATTGTGCTATTATATAAGTGTTTTTGGTCATTAATAAGCAACTTGAAAAAGGGCAGGAACACTAAGAATGAGAGAGACAAATAAAAATGCACCACAGACAGTTAAGGTTGACAGAGTTAACAATCAAAATTTATCATTGTCAACGATTTGTGGCAAAAAGTAGATTAATTCAACGTAAAAGTGGGAGGCAATTCTTTCCCTGGACCACCCATAGACAAGGCCCCGCGTTAAAAATTTACGCTACACACCCACTAACTTTGACTACCAGATAAGGTAGCTATGAGATGGTAAACAAATAAGACCTCTTTGAATAAGGCTTATTTTCAGGTTTATCTTCTCTTTTGTTACTTCAGCTGTTGTTATTTTTTTAGGCGTCGAGCTGTAGCTAACTGCTAGGTGAATAAGAAAAACAAGAGAGAAAATTTCGAAGCATCTGTTGAATAACATCATCATCATTATCATCATCATCATCATCATCATATTCAGTTTAACGTCCGTTTTACATGCTAGCATGTGTTGGACGAATAACCAGTAACATAAATGTGTATCTTTACAGAAGTCGCTCTTAATGTCTGATTCAAAAGGAACTTTGTAACTACAATATCTCCCTTTTCCTCCGTTACCACATTTATTTTTGCGAGTATTAACATTACCCTTACCAAGGCTTCATTGATGTTGAAAGAAATTTCATTCCTTGATGGTTTTTCTGGCCAAACTCAATCCTATTTTGAGGTAGTCAAAGACTCTCCTCACTTTCCTGTATTCAGCTTCTGATTTTACAGTGTAAGTTATTTTAATTGCCAGCCCACTCTCTGGTTTAAATATTTGTAAGAAGTTTGCCTTTAGAACTACCATTTAATTTATAAGCAATAAATCTTCACAGCTACTTAATAGAAGAAATGGCATCGAGGAAAATTTAAATAAAACATGAAAACTACTTAAATAGCTCAATATTCAATACTCAATATTCAGTTCAATATTCAATCTAATACAAAATACATTAACCATTAAGCAGTTATACCATCTTTCTAAATTTAATCAACTTAAAAGAGATTCAGTAGTAATAATACCTGTTACTTTTATTAGAAGAGTTGTGAAAAAGGAATTGTAGTCTGGAAGATGGAAAGAAAATTGGTCCCTCCCGTTTGTCAACCTACTTAGCTAATATTTAGCCAGGATAAGAGGTTCCAGGTCAATTCAGGTATAAAAATCCAAATAACTTCAAGACAAACTTGATTCAATATTATGTACTCTATTAACTTATTCAATATTTTTTTTGTAGAAAGATTTTGAAAGAAATGGTAATTTTTAAAGTTCAAACATGTTGTTCAAACATTGTTTAATTTTGTATGTTAAGCTTTTTTTTATTGTTGTTGATCTCTGTAGAAAAACACAAGTTCAAAATAACACAGTATTCACAAAATATTTCTTCCAAGTGCATGCCATGAAACTGTGTAAAAGTGTCATTACAATTGTCATTACAATAGTCACTACCTACGCCGATCATTGCTACACAAGAATAGGGTTGTAAAAATAATTTAGCGAAGGGCGGGCGCTCATAAATCAGGTAGTAGAGCAAACAACAATGGTAGTCGTAGGCTCTGATTCGAATCCAGTTCGGCGTTTCCATATTTTTCACCTTCTTACCATACCAAATCCTTTCCATCTTTACTATTTTCAGAACTGTTATTGGTAGACTCCTCGATTTGAAGAGCTACAATCTGATGGTGAAGAACACCATCAGATTGAAACTGAAGAGAGTACTAAAGACCTAGGAGCGTACGTCTCCAACGTCGGAGGTGGCAAAATGGACCTGGTAAACGTACTAGCCAAAAATTCGAGCTGTATTTGTCTGTCTCCAGAACATCTGGCAATCTAACAACATCAGCTATAACACCAAACTGAGGCTGTTCAGAACTCTCATAAAAGCTGTCCTGATGTATGGCTGCGAAACATGGAAGATGACCAAAGCAGACGACAAGAAACTGGACGTCTTCCAGACCAAATGCCTGAGGCGAATTCTGAAGGAACGATAGCAGGAGCACAAAACAAACGAAGTTGTATTAAAGAGAGCCAAAATGAAGCGCATGAGCATTGAAGTGAGAAGAGGGAGGTGGAAATACATTGGCTACATCCTGAGGAAACATCCCAACGACGACAGTTGACAGCATTGACCTGGGCCCCAGAAGGGAGAAGAAAGTGTGGGAAGTCAAAAACCAACTGGAGAAGGACTGTCGAGAAGGAGAGACAGATTGATGGATGGAGATCCTCGCATGAGGCGTGCATCACAGCAATTGACAGGGCAGCGTAGAGGCAGAGTGTAGAGGCCTTATGTACCACATGGCACGAAGTGGATAGGTAAGGAACTATGGGATAAATAAAGGCTGTCGAAAGTAAATATTTGTAAGTCTCTTACCATAAATAGTTGATTTTGTAATGCTTTCTTTATATAATTTCAGTATAAACTTTACTGCTAATTAGTATATGAAAAATGTGTTTGCACTTCTCTTGCATTAAAAATTAACAAACAACTGTGCAAATTGGTAGGTTATTACAACAGCTATTTGTAACATATATGTGGCTTTCCTCTGATATAACGTTTTCTGAAAAGATCTGACCAGCATTGCAAAAAGTAATATACCATGAAAGTAGTAGTCTGATAGTTAAGAAGCAATTGAAAAGATTAAGATGGGGAACGACACCTAAAGTTATGGTTCAAATAATTAAAAATTTTGAAGTTTTATCCTCGAATAAAACGTGACCATTAATTGTAGATATTTGGCACATAGTATACGGTATCACAACAGTTGCGGTAAAAAAAATTGTAGGAAAGCCAAAATTACTATTAAAAGTAAGGAAAAATTAAGTATAGAAATCTAATAAGGAAAAAAACAAAAAGAGTGATAAGAGAAAATAGAAAATAGCTAAAATTGAATATTCTGTTAGAAAATGTGCAATTCTTTTACAACAATTCTGCTTTAAACAAATTTACAAAATACATAGACCTTATAATACTATGTCCGACCAAAATGTCACTATTTTTATTCATATTTTATTGGATTATTAATAACTAGAAATTTATTTACGTAATATAGAATTGTCTTAATTATGAATGCTGTTAAATAGTAAAGTTGTGTAAAAAACATCTTCGTTGGGTATCTGTGCAATAATTTACTTTATTTTCTAATAATTTCTAAATATTTTCTTTTAGCTGAAAAAAGTTTTGTATAAATTTTTTTTTCATACTCTTTTTCTTTCAATCTTCAAGAGCTGGATAAATATGCCTATAAAATATTTTCTTAAATCTGTTAAGATTTTGACTTAATTATGTACTACTTCTGCTAATATTTGATTGTAAGAATGGTAATAACAATAAATCAAGGGTACAGGTTAAAATATTCTTCCCTCTCTGCTGTACAGAAAGGTGAAAGTGGCTATTCGCTAAGGACTATATTAGTTCAAACCTAAATTAGATAAGCCATTGAATACTAAAATTTTAAACAGTTTTCAAATTTCAGCGCAATATTTTCCATGGAAAAAATAAGATCGATTACATTTCTTAAAGTAAATGCCAACAGACAGACAAGAACGACGTCGATCCCTGCAGAGATGATGGTCTCATGATTATTTAAAACACCAGTGGAAGAGCAATCGACAAACTCAGAAAGGACACTATCAAATCATTTAAATCCCTTGACCTCAAAATAGAAATCACCTGCGGACTCTATTCTGCCAATTTGCTCGACGTCACCCTCAACCTCAGAAGCAAACCCAACAACCCTACAGGAAACCAAACGGCTCCCTGCTTTACGTTCATACATCGTCCAACCACCCCAAGCAGATTATAAAACAGCTTCCAGCCGCCATAGCTAAACGACTATCAAAAAATTCGGCAGAGGCAGAGTTTACAAAACGAGCTCCTTATTACAAAACTAAACACAACACTGCAATATTTTTCTTTTATATGCAATTTCATACAAAGAAAATTTGAGTATTTATAGGAATTAATTTTTATGAACCCTTTGATTTATGATGGTTCATACTTTTTCCAGAAAAATTTTGCACATCTTGTGGCCTTAAGTCCGCAATGGTAGTGGAATGTAAAAAAAGGGTGTTAGCAAGATTACTCCTCCCTTTTTCAAAGAAATAACAGTAGAAGGGAGCCACAAACTTTTTTGAGGTGCAGACGGGAGTTGTTAATACTGCTAACGATGTGCAAGAGGAGCAGATGGGGAGTGTATTAACAGAGGTGCAGATGGGGGTTGTTAATACTGCATAAAATTTTTAAGAGGGACAAGAGTAGTAAGAGAGGCAAGAGCGGTAAGAGGGGTAAGTAGGACAGAGGGGCAAGAAGGACGCCAGGAGGGGCAGAGAGGGGTAGATAGGGGTAGAGAGGGGTAGAGAGGGGTAAGATGGATAAGAGGGGCAAGAGGAGAAAGTAGGACAAGAGGGGCAAGTGATGGACAAGAAAAGACTAAATGCGCGCCTCTAAACTTATAAACTAATAAATCTAGAAACTTATAAGTCTTTAAACGTATAACTATAATTTCGTAGGCGTACAAAAACTTGTACATTAAAAAACTATCAAATTGTTAACTTATCAAATTATAAACGTATAAAGTTTCACATAGAAAATTAAAATTCTATGAAAGTATAAAGTACAAAACGAAAAAATAACGCGATAAACAACACCTGCCGTTATCATAACACCGGAAGACAGCCTTGAACATTTCAAAGGCATTGTATTACGAATTAGTGCATTTCAAGTCATATCTTTCACATAATAAGTAAATCNAGAAAATTATATTCTATGAAAGTATAAAGTACAAAACGAAAAAATAACGCGATAAACAACACCTGCCGTTATCATAACACCGGAAGACAGCCTTGAACATTTCAAAGGCATTGTATTACGAATTAGTGCATTTCAAGTCATATCTTTCACATAATAAGTAAATCTTTTTTTTTATTTAACTCACACCATTATGGTAAGATTTTATACCATTCTTATTCAATGAGCAGGTGCTGTAGCGACACCATATTTTTGATTATAAAGACCATGCCCAGCTGGTACTAGCATCTTCTGTTATACTAATCAAACATATCCCTCTCTCTTGTCCCGAGGTGTAATTCTAATACTAAAATGTCAAGTTTTGAAAGTTTCAATCGACTATATTCCCAGCAATAACCTAGACAGAGGACAGCGACAACGATTAACCTACGTTTTTCTTCTTCTTCTTCTTCAGGTGCCGTATCTAGTGACGTAGGCAATAATCTGCTGCCGCAACCCTCTATCTTTCATCATCCGCAGAAGCTCTGCTCCGCCATGATGGAGTCCATACTCTCCCAGCCATGCTCTCATACTGCTCATCCACATCACTCTCCTCCTTCCTCTGCTCCTCTTTAATGGTACTTTGCCTGTCATTGCCAACTCTTCCAGTCCTTCCTCCCTCATGACATGGCCTAGAAAACTTAGTTGTTGTACACGGATCCGCCTTATCACGTTCCGTTGAACTCATGCTTGCCTTAGTACTTCTTTATTCGTGATTTTGTCTGCCCACTTGATCTTCATCATCCTTCTAATCAGCCACATCTCACAAGCTTCCAGACTCCTTCAGGATTCTGATGTCAACGTCCATGTCTCCAATCCGTAGGTCAAGACCGGATAAACACATAGCAGCTCGGCACAGGCAATCATATTGATGGCGATAGATTGCTGTTTTTCAGTATTTTCTCAAGATTGGTAAAGCTTTTCTTTGTCAAGGCCACTCGTCTCTTGATCTCTTTAACACATCTCGCATCGTCGTGATAACACATCTCGCATCGTCGGTGATGAGACTACCTAGATAATTGAAAGAGCTGACTTGGGTGATGACCTCATCCTTCACTTTCAGTTTACATACTGGACTGTTCCTTTTTGCTGTTACCATACATTCTGTCTTCTTGCAGTTCATACTCAGACCTCTCTTCTCGCTCTCCTCCACAACAACATCCAGTAGCCTCTGTAGGTCTTCTTGGGATTCGGCCATTAGCACTGTGTCATCTGCGTACCTGATGTTTGTGATATTTTGACCACAGACTTTGAAGCCTCTCTCGTTTTCCAGATATCTCAGTATCAGCTCGCTGTAGAAATTGAAGAGATCTGGTGACATGACACACCCTTGTCGAACACCGCGTTCAACTTGTGTGTATTCACTACATTCTCCATCAATGCGCACACATGCTGATTGACTCCAGTACAAGTTTTGCAGAAGTCGAAGATCTTTCCTGCACATGTCCAGCTTGCCGAGGTCTTCAAAGAGCTGTACATGACGAACTTTATCAAATGCTTTTGCATAGTCAATAAAGCACATGTACACGTCCCTCTGCATTTCTACAGCTCTTTCTGTGATTATTCGTAGAGCAAACACAGCATTTCCTGTCCCCGCGTCAACAACAAAACCAAACTGTTCACTTCCAACTTCTGGTGATATCCTCTGCCTTGCCTTCATAAGCAGTTTCCTGAGAATGATTTTTGTCACATGACTCATTAAACTGACTGTTCGATGTTGCGCACAACCCACTGCTCCTGCCTTTTTAGGGAGAGCTATGAATATCGATCCCACTAAGTCTTCAGGAAATGTCCCTTCTTTGTAAATCTTGTTGAAAACCAGCGTCAATTTCTCAACACCATTCTCTTTTAAGGCTTTAATCATCTCTATCACCACTCCATCCGGAACAGCTACCTTGTTTCTCCTCATTTTTCAGATGGCTGCTTGCACCCCTGAAGCCATGATCTTGTAGTCATTGTTCGGTTCCGAAAGAACAGGCATTGCCCCACGGATACCATGGAATAGTTATCCAATGTATTTTACCCAGCGGTTCAGTATATCTATCTTTTTAACGAGCATAGTCCCATTTTGTGCCTTCACACATCCCGATGTAAAACAGCCTGACCTCTTCCCGCTTATTTCATCTATTCGCCTGTACATCTTGTTGGCATCAAGTGAATTACTCTCAACCTCCAAACACTTCGTGTTCAACCATGCTTCTTTGGCTTCGTGGCATTTTTGCTTGATGACTTTTTCAAGTTCACAATATTCTCTACCGCTTCTGTCCCTGACTTTCTGCCTCTCACTCATCATGTTGAGTATGTCATCTGTCATCCACTTGCTTTTGCTCATTCTCACTTTCTTCGAAAGATACTCCTGGGCTGTCTCGACTAAAATGCTCTTCATTTCATTCCAAGTGTCCTGTTGTTCTTCTCCTAAAAGATCAAATCTGTTCTTCACACTGATTGTATATCTCTCACGCACGTCCGGGATCGTTAGCTGCTCGAGGTCCACCCTTCCATCAGCCTTTGCTCTTTTCAGTTTCTTCAGCCTGCACTCCATTGTACATTTCACCGGTACATGATCGCTCCCGCAACCTGCACTCGGATAAGTTGTTCTTGCCCTCCTGAATCTTTGATTTTCCGCGATGTAGTTAATCTGATTTCTGGTGATATTACCAGGGCTCTTCCAAGTGTACATTCTTCAAGGAGGTAGCTTGAATCCGTTCATGATAACCATGTTGTTTTGGTCACACTATTGTATCCACCTATCACCACGACTGTTTCTCTTATCAATGCCAAACTAGCCTACCACTACTACCTACTACTAACCTACTTTACGTAGCATTTATTATTTCAAAGTAAAGGGTTTGTAGAAGAATATATTGAACAGCACTGCCGCAACTCTTCATGAATTCTCTGTTATTTGGATAGCCAATAGCTATAAGTTATTATTGTTATTCAGTATTCCTCATTTATAATCGTATAAGTCATCACAACATTACTTCGATAGATTAGCCAATAAACATTATGAGGGAATAGTCGATTTATTGATTTCCTTTTTTTCCTTTACAGCAGAGCCAGGCCTAACTCATGTATCGTTAGAGAGACTTTGATAAACCCAGTCATTCCTGTTACGGTCTTTATATGCCAAAAGGAATCTTTTGTACTTTGCACAGGGCAGAACAACGCTTATTTTCCTGGTTCAAACGTTCAACAATATTTGAACAAAGTAAGCCTTACAATAGGGTAGTGTATTGTAGTAAAACGAACAGCTGGTCATGGAGGCTAACGAAACTTTGGAAACGGTAGTTTGGTCAAATTGGTGATAAAATGCTCCACCAGTACGAAATCTGTGACATCACTGGCACATGATGTACAGCAGTTATTTGGCCGCAATTATATTTTACGCCAAGAGGTAAGTTGATTTATTTCTCCCAACCAGAATTTTGGAAAATGAGTATATTTCATCCTGGAAGTCCTCCTTTCTGGTTTGTGTACTGTTATATATCTTGAAGCCTGATAGCCTCAGCAGATTTAACCTTAATGACCATTCATGTCGTCAATATTTCTGACGTTAAAATTGTATGGATCAATGAAAGTTTTTCTCTTTTATTACCATTATGCTTAGTGCATATAGCTCTTGTGTTATTTTTTTTAACAAACAGATACGAACAGTAAAGCAGTGCCATTTAAGTTATAATGAACTGATTTTGACTTAATATTCGACTAAAGTTAAGCCTATATATTGTTTGTATCTATATTTCAAACGTGGGTCGGATGAGATAATGCCATGTTATTGTTACTATATACAAAGTTTTGGACACGTCTGAACAGTTACTTAACATTTCACAAAGGCTTATATTAAAGAACAAATTTAAGAACAAACATTTCTTACATGGTGAACTCTTACTGATTATAAACATAGAGCCGCGACGCTTTGAAGTTGTCACCAAATGAAAATATCCGAACATTGTGGAAAATCACAAGCAATAGTACCAATATACAACACGATATATACAAAAACATAAAAGAAGTTTGAAAGCTGTGCAAACAGAACTCAAGGAGCGCTTGCAAAGTCATCGTATTGCTCATGGTACCATTCTCTCATTTGGCAATTGAACTTCAAAATACAAGTTTTGATCTGAAATACAAAATTGGCTGCCTAAAAATATATTCATCTTTTTACCATGCGCTATTTGAATAACACCCTTGCAACTTGTAAAAACTTATCCAAATGGAACCTCAGTCTATCGTCTTCTTGCTCTTTGAACCAGAAACCATTCTTCATGTTCTCACCGGGTGCAAAACATACCTTCAGGAAGTTGTTACACTTGGCGACACAACTCAGCATTACAGTTTTTAGCAGTAGCTCTCAAACCTCTTGAAGACTGTACAATATACGCTGATATATGTGGATTCTTATCGCCATGCATTATAACTGGAGATACTTTTCAACCTGATTTGCTCTTAGTTACTCCACAAAAACAGGAGCTCTCCATGCATTGCCATGACTTTTCTGGTCATTCTATCCATCGCTGTTAGTCCTTCTTTCTTCCAGTCTAACACTCCAAAACTATACCTCAAAACCGCAGCTGCCCACCAATTTATAGCCAAGATCTTATTCTTTCCATTCAACTTTGACTTCAACACTTTCTCCCTTTTCACTATGTTGCAAATACATCTTTTATTTTATTTTCTTTCACCTATCTTACTCTAGAATGCCTAAGTACTTGTAGCCAGTATAATCTATTTCCTTCATTATCTGTCCATCTCGCAAACTTACTCTTTCAGATGATACAACTTTACCTCTCTTTATCAATAGCATTCCACATTTCTTAATGTCAAATTCCATTCCTATATCCTCGCTGACAGTATACACAGCCTCCACAAGAGTTTCTTTTTGTTCGTATGTTTTATCATGTAACTTTAAATCATCCATATAGAAAAGATGGTCTGTCTTTACTTCATTTGCACCCCAAACATACCCTTCTTTTACTTTCCTCAGAACCATTAACAATGGTATTATGCGTAAAAGAAATAGCAATGGTGAAAGACTATCTCCCGCGTCTTGCACCTCTAATGCAGTATTATCAACCCCGTCTGCTTCTCTTGCACCTCTTGCACCTCTTATGCAGTATTAACAACCCCCGTCCGCTCCTCTTGCACCTCTAATGCAGTATTATCAACCCCGTCTGCTTCTCTTGCACCTCTTGCACCTCTTATGCAGTATTAACAACCCCCGTCCGCTCCTCTTGCACCTCTAATGCAGTATTATCAACCCCGTCTGCTTCTCTTGCACCTCTTGCACCTCTTATGCAGTATTAACAACCCCCGTCCGCTCCTCTTGCACCTCTAATGCAGTATTATCAACCCCGTCTGCTTCTCTTGCACCTCTTGCACCTCTTATGCAGTATTAACAACCCCCGTCCGCTCCTCTTGCACCTCTAATGCAGTATTATCAACCCCGTCTGCTTCTCTTGCACCTCTTGCACCTCTTATGCAGTATTAACAACCCCCGTCCGCTCCTCTTGCACCTCTAATGCAGTATTATCAACCCCGTCTGCTTCTCTTGCACCTCTTGCACCTCTTATGCAGTATTAACAACCCCCGTCCGCTCCTCTTGCACCTCTAATGCAGTATTATCAACCCCGTCTGCTTCTCTTGCACCTCTTGCACCTCTTATGCAGTATTAACAACCCCCGTCCGCTCCTCTTGCACCTCTAATGCAGTATTATCAACCCCGTCTGCTTCTCTTGCACCTCTTGCACCTCTTATGCAGTATTAACAACCCCCGTCCGCTCCTCTTGCACCTCTAATGCAGTATTATCAACCCCGTCTGCTTCTCTTGCACCTCTTGCACCTCTTATGCAGTATTAACAACCCCCGTCCGCTCCTCTTGCACCTCTAATGCAGTATTATCAACCCCGTCTGCTTCTCTTGCACCTCTTGCACCTCTTATGCAGTATTAACAACCCCCGTCCGCTCCTCTTGCACCTCTAATGCAGTATTATCAACCCCGTCTGCTTCTCTTGCACCTCTTGCACCTCTTATGCAGTATTAACAACCCCCGTCCGCTCCTCTTGCACCTCTAATGCAGTATTATCAACCCCGTCTGCTTCTCTTGCACCTCTTGCACCTCTTATGCAGTATTAACAACCCCCGTCCGCTCCTCTTGCACCTCTAATGCAGTATTATCAACCCCGTCTGCTTCTCTTGCACCTCTTGCACCTCTTATGCAGTATTAACAACCCCCGTCCGCTCCTCTTGCACCTCTAATGCAGTATTATCAACCCCGTCTGCTTCTCTTGCACCTCTTGCACCTCTTATGCAGTATTAACAACCCCCGTCCGCTCCTCTTGCACCTCTAATGCAGTATTATCAACCCCGTCTGCTTCTCTTGCACCTCTTGCACCTCTTATGCAGTATTAACAACCCCCGTCCGCTCCTCTTGCACCTCTAATGCAGTATTATCAACCCCGTCTGCTTCTCTTGCACCTCTTGCACCTCTTATGCAGTATTAACAACCCCCGTCCGCTCCTCTTGCACCTCTAATGCAGTATTATCAACCCCGTCTGCTTCTCTTGCACCTCTTGCACCTCTTATGCAGTATTAACAACCCCCGTCCGCTCCTCTTGCACCTCTAATGCAGTATTATCAACCCCGTCTGCTTCTCTTGCACCTCTTGCACCTCTTATGCAGTATTAACAACCCCCGTCCGCTCCTCTTGCACCTCTAATGCAGTATTANTATCCGCAGCCTCTTCTTTATCATCTCGATTTATCCAATCAGAATTTGTCTAGTGATCTATCCGTAACCTTTTCTTCATCATCTCGATTTATCCAATCAGAATTTGTCTGGTGATATATCCGCAACCTTTTCTTCATCATCTCGATTTATCCAATCAGAATTTGTCTGGTGATATATCCGCAACCTTTTCTTCATCATCTCGATTTATCCAATCAGAATTTATCTGATTAAATATTTCATTTTCAGCATGGGATATAAAGGTCATGCAGTAATTTCCTCGTTTGCTTTTACAACATTAAGGATGTCAAGCATGTAGAAATCATTCTGATCTGTTTTGCAATGTCTGCGGAGAAATCTTACGACTGTTGACGAAAACCACAGAGAAAGAATTTCCTTGATTGCAAAACAAAAATAACAAAAACTTTCCAATGGACAATCGGCAACATGACGTTCTATTTTTTATTAGGTAGGTTTATAAGGTAGAAAGAAAAATGAAAGGAAGAACAACATTACCACCCCTGTGCTACAGGGCTTTTTAAAAGTATCAAGCAATAAAAACATTAGGTCCTTACAAATTTAGGCTATCTTAGTCTTTCAGGCTTTTGTGAAATTGTTCAGAAGTAAAAAAAAACTCCATTGCAACAACAAGAGCACAGTATAACGAGTATCAGTTTTAGAATAGATATAAATACTTTTATAGAATTTATAGCAATAAGCTATGTTGACATCTGGAAAGAGTTGATGTGGGATATTTATCATGTCGTGAGTCGTAAACTTAGACATGATAAACAGCCTACATCAATGGCTTCCACTGGGCTAAAAAATCAAGAATGTTGAACATCTCGAGAGAGTTTTTTTGCACTGTCAAAATATCTGGAAAGCTTTGATAGCTATTTGCCTACACGTGCAATGCGGACAGCAGTAAAATCTTTTTGTCCAACTGTCTTGATAGTGATGACCTACAGTTATGGCCAACTGCTTGCACTTGTTTTGGGGGAGATGCACTTTTTAAACCCCCTTTTTGTGGGTTATCTTTCTTAAAATAACTTAAAATAATTTGGTTGAATATGGTAGAGGATGAGCATATACTTTGTTAAAATAAGTTTCTGCTTATACACCTCCATTGCAGGGCCTTCCTAAATCACAACAAATATAAATAACGACTACGAATATTCAAATCTATAACATGACTGCTGCAATGAGCACACTGAACCGTGGATGAATGCTGTTCGATTATCATTTGACAGTTGACGACACACATTACGCGCCCTCATAACGTAAGCTTTTAATCTTACTAGGACCAGTGTTGTAATTCGAGAGGGAGTTGACTATAGCCAGAGCTATAAATTTTCCATTTGCCTCTCCAAACAAGATCAAAGAAAAATAATTAAAGATGACAGGTGGCTGGCGTGGCCAATCTTGCGATTTAATTCTACGTTGTTAATGAGGCACTCAAGAAACTAAACATCCCTTCTAAAGCAATAGTGGCCTATTAAAATCAACATGTTATTATGAAAAAGGTTCGCGCTTCCAACTCCGGTGCCGCCCCTGGAAATATTGATACAAATTTGTTTCGGTATAACTGGCATATTTTTGAGTTCTTACATGCTTTGGGAGGTAGAATTGAGAGAGGGATCGCTTCTCGGCCTTTTGGCAAAGATCAAGTGTTGATCTGTGGTCTCTCCTTGGTCGGGGCTTCGGCTATAGGGGCCAACCATGCAGGGCAGGTGGTCTCGAGAAGCTTGAGCACTGGTTGAAGACCAACCCATGAGGGAGAGCCTTCCCACGTAGGTTTCTGACGATCCGTATGTCTTGCATTTTATGGTGTCTTGCGTGCTTTCTTACCCACTTTTTCTTGATCTGTTGCTTCCTTTCGGGTCTTTGATAGCTGGGGATCTGTGAAAGACAAAGGCGGGTCCACTTCTTACCAGGGGTACCATCAATGAAAGACCCAGAATTGGGAGAGGGAAGAACTCAATAAATTTAAATCATGAAAAAGTACAAAAGAAATAAAAATTAAGAAAAGTAACCCTTTAACTTAGAGTGGCTTGAAAGCCTTGCTGAGGGTAAAAGACTTAAAAAAAAAAAGGAGAGAAGCACAAATCAAGATTTGGAGTCGTTGATGTTGCAAGGGTTGTTTTCTTGCACTCCGCTTGCCACGAAGATTGAGCAATCATTGTTCCTTCCTGGTATTACTGAACTTGGACCTCCCACGAGATTTATGACCATCGTGAGTGACTCAGGTGATCATTGTTCCATGTTATTGCCTTTGAAGAGGGCATAGTTTCAGTGTCATTTTCTGCTCCCACACTAAGGAATCAAGATGTATTCTATTTTGTTCTTTCTTTCCTTGAGCCTTTGTGGTTCTGTTGTTTTTAGTAAAGAAATTGTCACTGTCGTAGAAGCGGAAGAAAGGCACGATGGCATCGAGCATCTTATCAGGAGCATTATGTCAAGACAAATGTTGGAGCGAGAATACATAAAAGATTTAAACTCTGAATACAAGAGAGTTGACTTAATTGGATTCAGCTGGGATAACTGTGGTAAGGTGATAACTTTAATAGTGCTGTTTATTGAATATTTGGGTTACATTTTGTCGCGTCATTATGACTGGGGTTTTTTATTTACAGTGGCGGTAGGCCTGTGCAGTTTGCGCAGTACCAAGCCATGAAATGTTATCATTTGGTCGTGTTTTTTTAAACGTTGAAATAATTGAGGTTAATATTTGCTCAGGTTCATTGAAATAAATCTATTAATTGTGTTTTCGTTAAAAGTATGTGTTGATTTAGTACCGTGTGTGAGTAAAAGAAAATAACCCTTTTATTCCAAATAGACCGTTAGACTAATCCTTCCTTATTGAGTTTGGGTGAAGTTGTATCCCCAAGACTGTTTAACAAGTTAATACGCATTAGAAGGATATTTTTGATGACAAAGTTGTGCCATTTAGCGCTCTGACAAAATTATATTGCAGACGCAGCGGATTTGCATGCCTTAGTTCTAGTTACTGTCGAAACTTAACCTCGCAACAACCCGGATCGAAAAGTAACACCTAGCACTGGAAAAGGTTATGGAAAGCCAGGCTGTAATTGCTTTGCTTTTGCCCAACATTGCCAACTCTTCGCGAATTTTTTATTTGAACGCAAGTTCAATGTTGTTCCACTTGGCTTGCCCGCCCTGGTTTGGCCTGCAATTAAGTGAGAGGTGCCAAAGCGCATCGGCATCAGCAGTAAAAGTGGGCAGTTGTGCTGTTGATTAAGCACTGTACGAGTCATGTGATTCATCCTTGGTGTGTTTAGTGAGGAAATGAATATTTTTGTCGTCGTACCACACCCTACAAGTCGCGTGGTTTGAAGTTGACTTGCTAAACTAAGAAGATTGCTTTTACTGTAAGGGTTTTTTTGCTAATAGTCTACCCGAGCTTGGCTTTTGCCTTCTGATACCTCCCTCTACATTATCTGATAAAAAGTAAAATATTTGGCATCTCCATTTTTAAAACTTACTACTACTGTAGTCAATGGACATGTAAGACGTGTGTTTGACTTTTAGCTTTCAGCAAAGTTCACCACTTTACACGATCAACAGCCGTTTCTTCCGTCAAGTTGAGGGTCTTCAGAACCCTGTTGATCCACGAGTCGGATCGTATCACCTTTTGCACCTGAGGACATCATCTAAGGGCTTCAGATGAAGCAACTTAGAGTGCAGACGTGGTCACTCTGGTCCCTCTTTTCACGTGACATCCACAAAAACATGGCTCTCTCGTTGTGGATGAGACATTTGACATCTTCAGGATGGTGTGCCCAGCATTCCGAGCCATAGGCCATTGTGTTCCAAACACAAGTTGTATCGGCTGCGCCCGCTTGGAGGGTTTACATACGGATTTTGTTTAGAGGCACAATAGTTAGATGAACTGTTATTCACTTTACTGTGTACAATCCACTAAACCAGGTCAATAATT
>RDPX01000022.1:52360-66095 GCA_003991215.1 Morbakka virulenta
TTTATTTATTTATTCTGAATATTTAAACAGGATGAACATTTCAGTCTTCTTTCACTGCTATAAATGTGTATCCTGTGACGATAAAAAATAGAAAGATAATAAAAACAAAATTAAAAAATAAGCTAGAAATTAATAAAATGATAAAATTTGATAATTTGATAAGTGCAAACTAATCTGGTAGAAAGGATATTTACACAAACTGAGAATACAATAGCAATGAAATATCTATATGCATCTAAAATATATACAAGGCTACTAAAAAGTTTTTAATTGAGTAAAAAATTTATCACGGTCAAGATTTCTTAGGTGGACAGGGAGGCAATTTTACATTCTTGTTCCCATAAAATAAAATGTAGACCTTGAGAATTCAGTCTCACAGTGTGGAAGTTCTATAGAAATACCGTTGTTCCGTGTATTTGCAGTATGTGTTCTTAATCTAAAATAGTTCTCAAAATTTGGACAAATTGTGCCATCAATGCATTTTCGGACAACAACTGCAGCATGTTTTTCGATTTCTTTCTTAAAGTCTTTAGTCAAGTCATTTGAGACATTATTCACTCTTTCACTTAATGACTTTATTTTCTTTGTTTGTGTCTCAGTCATGTTCAAATTCACTAGAGAGGTAAGCATAATGGTCGGTTTTATATAAGAGTTGACAATAGATTTTGATGCATCTGGAGTCAAAAATTTGCGAATTTTTGAAAGTAACTTTGTTTGAATTGAAGCTTTTTTGTAAGCCTTCTCGAACTGCTCTCCCAGATTGAGATGGGTATGGAGTGTTGTTCCCAGGTATTTGTACGATTTCGTATTGTTGATTGTGTTGTCACCGTATTTCAAACTCAGTTGGTTGTTACTTTTCAATCCGCGACTCTTACCAAATAGCATAGCTTCCGTTTTCGATTTCTATAAGTTTATAATCAGTTCATTTTCTTTTAGGTATTCATGGATTCTGGCAAGGTCTTCGTTTAGCTTACTTTCGATAGAGTCTGTGTTTTTATCAGACACGTAAATCACGCTATCAGTAAATTTAATGACACTAGAGCTTTTTAAGTATTTAGTCAAAATCATCAAAGAACATCAGGAACATGACAGGACCTAGAATAGACCCTTTTTGAACACCAGAGAGTATTGGGTGTTTCTCTGAATTTTCATTTGAATAGCTAACATATTGAAATCTGGAAAAGAGATAGTTGGTACACCATTCAAGCTCATTTTCTTTCGCACCATGGTCCCCAAGTCTTTGGATTAAGGTGCTGTGGCCTATGGTATCGAAGGCCTCGGACAGATCGATGAAGACTGCACCGGTTAAACAGCCCTTGTCACCTGCTGCTCTTACACACATTCAGTAAAAAGTGTTGTTGCTAGGTCTGTTGACCTTTTGCTCCTGTATCCAAACTGTGTGTCGTAAAGTAGTTTATTATCTTCTAGATAGTCCATCGGCTGTTTCTATGCTGCTTTCTCCAATATTTCAGAGATAGCGGGGAGAATCGAAATTGGCCGATAATTATCTGCTTTAGGTCTGGTACCTGATTTGTGAATAGGTGTTACACGAGCTACTTTCCATTCATCTGGGACAGCACCTGTAGAGAGTAACAGGTTAATTATGTACATTAGTGGTTTCGAAATTATACTAGCACTGTCCTGTAGTAGGTTTGTTGGCACATCATCCACTCCAGTAGCCTTGTTTTGTTTCATAGTTCGTAGTTGTTTTTCGACAAATAGCTTGCTTATGTACTTGAACTTAAATCTTTTGCTTTAATCTTTTTCGACATCGCCGATACTCTCTATGTAAAGTCTCGTAACGGGTTGGAAATACATTTTAGCTGCTTTTCAGCATTTGAGTGCTGAGTGATATCATTACCACCTTGTGTTTCTGGCTCTGTGGGTGACGTTGCATTATCATTATTTGATGGAAATAATGATTTGATGGTCTTTCAAAAAGCTTTTGGAGTGTTTTTCGATTCAGTAAATTCTGATGAAACTTCTGCTTTGCAGTTCGTAAAGCATTGTTACACTTGTTTCGACCTTGTAATCTATTCCAATCAACTGTCTCATTTGTCTGGGGGGCTTCATGAAGAGGGCGGTTTTTAAATTCATTTTTCCTTTCAGTTCGGCAGATAATCACGTACAAAATTTTCCTTTAACTGTTTTTGTCATAATCGGTGCATGCTTGTAATAAACAAGTAAGAGTTTGTTTTTCAGTATACTCCAGCAACGGTTGACGTCATTACATTCATGTAAATCGTTTAAATCCAGTGATGACAATTCAGTACACATTGCTTTGTGGTCATACTTGGTATAATTTCTACACGTTATTGTGCGAGGAGTGTATTTTCGGTGATATTGTTTTCGCATGCATCCAATTAAACCATGATTGTTTATCCAATAGGGTAGATGTTTTCAGGTTTTGTAATTGTTCAAATCCCGCATTGGATATTATTTGTGTCAGCTCTTTACAATGTGTTGGTTTGAGATATTCTGCATTTATATCGGCCATTAAAATAGTTTCGCACTTCAATTCATCGATTTTAATTAACTAAGTTTTAAACAACACATTAAAGTTTTTCAGTTGATATTTCGATCCATCACGGGGTCTGTACACACAACCAACAACAAATGGTTTAGTATTTTTATTTTATTTGAACTATACACTGCAACACCTCCTGATGTTGTTTTTCTCGGTTTTTGTAAATAAAGATGCATTTTGTAAAGCTTTGGATTGTTGTTGTAGCTACAAGGCCAAATGTTTGTTTCTGACAATAAGAAAATGTTCTTATGTTTACCAAAAACAGCTTGGACAGTAGGAAAGTTGTGAAACAAACATCTAACCTTTAAATGTAGAATGTTCATTCCCCTCGTGCTCAGCAGGTTATATAAGGGGCCTGGTGAAGGCTCAACATCGCCAGAAAGGAATATCAATCCACACAAACATGAGTAAAACCTTGAACAATTCTTTGTTGAGACGCATTTTCTTGGTCTGGAAACCCATAAAATGAACAATTAAAACTTTCAGGAGTATTTCCAGCATCCTCTTTTAGCAATATAATACTCGAGCCATCAAGTTGCACAAACATAGGTTGTTTAACTTCAGAAAGTATAAAAATCAAAAACAAAGTCAGCGCTGAACACACGTCTGCTCTGCACGCCATCTTTCATCGAGGTCTTTTTCCATATGCTGAAATATGTAAACCAATTTGAACTTTTGACATCCAGGGAGAAATTTCTTTCAGTAAAGCGTATTCCTGCTTTTTTGAGCGTAAACTAAATCAAACAAAGTCTTTCTCAATCCAACCTAAAACTAGGCAACACAAAAGCTAAGCAAGTTGTTTCTGGTATTGAGTATTCCGTTGCAGTGTTCAAGGCTTTTACTGGTATATAAGCAAATGACTTGGGCAATTTTATTGCATAGAATCTTGCGTTCTTGTGCATCCTTGAAAATAAATGTCGAAATTGAATATCGCCCGCCACACGTCTCTTCTGCCTACATCAATAGATTCAAGATCGTTACGAAACGTTAAACGTTCAATTGGGAACCTAATAATATGTATGCATCGATGTTCATTCCAAAGGTGTCGGTAAATGTTGGTATTAACCTCCTACTTGCCTTCGGCTTTTTCGGATTACGAGGAAATAAAAAAATAGCGACAAAGAAGGAAAAGCGAGAAACAAAACGTTTTGATGTTTCGTTAAAATGTTTCTCAAATAACTGGTAATAACCTTGAACTTTTAATACAAGCACTTCTTACAAACCCATGTTTCCTATTCAGCAATAGCATATTACACAAAACAGGAGTGTCCATGGAAGTGCCAAGGCAACAAGATATTCAACACCAGACCATAGCCCAACTGCCTTTGAGAGATACCTTGACGATATTTTCTTAATTATTAAAGAAGATCATCTGGAAGCTTTCTTTGATAACATCAACAGTCTTCACCATGGAAAAAGAAGAAGGAAGACAACTGCCCATCCTTGATTGCCAAATAAAGAGACAAGCAGATTTTACCATTTCTATTACTATCTGCAGGAAACCAATTTGCACCGATCAGTACCATAATAACGCATTACACCGTTCAGATTCAGCGCGTCATAATATTATCAGCAATCAGTTTGGAATGGCAAGAAGCACCATTTTGAGTCCATACATTTTGAATCCATACATTTTGAATCCATACGATGTCAGAGAAAAAAAGAGACACTTTCATAATTTTAGGTTCTCGTATCCAATGGATAAAATACTAAGGTTGCCCAGAAAGCATTACTAAAAACTAGAAAGCCTAATCGTGAAAAAGGAAAAGAACCTCTAAAACAAATATTTCTATATCAAGAATATCGGTGAGCTGCTAAGACGAACTCTCAGACAGTAAGATATGAAGTGTTCATTTTTTACAACATCCACTCTTTGGACGAAACTCTAAAATCCAAAGGGTCTATTTCCACTCACAGAGAGAAACTCTATAGTTTACAGGTCACACCGTAGGGACTGTACTCACTACTACGACCAACTCACTACTACTTCTATCTATTTGTAGAGCAATTATGTCTGATACTGACTGTTTTCTGTTATTGATAGTATCTATCAATAACACAAAACAGTCCGTATCAGACATAATTACCTTGCTTTGAGGATATTTATTCACTTCGGAACAATAACGGACGTGATACTTTGCTACTTTGCCTGATTTAATGTTGACTCCTTGGAGCTATGTTTGAGATTGAAGCTACACCAGACTTGTTTTTCATCTTGTGATGTTTGAAATCTTTTGCTGGTACCTTCAACAGTTGTTTTTCTTTTGCAACAATAAAACACAAATCCCCCCTCCATTCCTCACCCACCTACCCCTTCTTTCCGAAAAAAAGTAGCAAAGTAGCATTGGAAAGCAGCCGCAATCAGTTGTGACGGCAAATCAAGATGTAGAGAATTTATGGACTTTTAGATGACGTTGAAACTTTCTGTGCATTGTGACTGAGCTAGAACGTGATGTTAGGAGTAGGAGAATTTCTTTTAAGGTAGAAAAGGGAAGCAAATTTGGTATTTTGATATCAGTATGACTTCATCCTATTGGCCATAAACCAGAAATATCTTGGAGCACAAGGAATGTTATTTATGTCGGAATGTTATTTATGTTGTAATGCACGAAGAAAAGTTTTGGGTCTGATGTGTGTTGAACGTATCTTCCAGTAGGCATAACTAAGGGTTTAATACAGTTGCATTTTAACCAAGAGGTTTCAGAAGCGATTTTGAACTTGAGAAAAGGAAACGGCCATTGGTTTCCGTCAAGAATGGGCATACGGCCAAGAAATTACAGTCATTTGAAGAGCACCATCCGCTTTCAGAAAAAGAGTACAAGTACAAAAAAATCGGTGTGTCTTGTCTGTTTGAATTTCGGGGCATTGCCATCGCCATGATAAATGGGCTGTTGGGGAGGTTTGAGCCTTATACATGTCAGGGTACCAAGGTTGTTGCTTCAATAAAAGCATATAGACTCTTGCCAGTTGCAGCATTCGTTCAATCGACTGTGGCCTTTTTTTTCAAGGGTTTTTCATTCCATGGCATGGTGATCTGTTCTGGTTCCATAATCTTAAACCCTCGTGGTAATACGTGTCGCGTTAGCTGATGATGTTCTTTCGAAAATTCAAATGTTTTGGTATAATGCGGTTTTGTAACTTATGTCGTGTTGGAGATCAAAGTCGGGAACGCGATGACCAAGAGAAAGATTCAAAAAAATCGACAAAATGGCAGTAACAGAAACAAAGATTGGCATTATTTTTCGCTAAAGTTTTTGAGGGTTCAGAGCAACAACCAGCAAATTTGACAACTTATAAGGTGGGGTAATTTTTATTTGGCATTAACAGTGTTAAAATTATCGCACTTCTTCGAGGGTCTCTCTATTACGATATCACGCTGTGTTCAGGTAGAGTCCGCATGCGCGCTACCACGTGGAAGATAATTTAAGTTTTTGTTTGATGAATGTATGAGTCAGTTATGGTTTGATTAAGTTCGTATTTACACGTGTGAAGTTAGGCTAAGGTTTTAAGATTTTAATGATGTATACAGTCCTCTTGGGACCTTCTATTACTTTAAGGACAAAATCACAAGGATTTGAGGTCCCAGATTTAAAAAACAGTGTACTTTAAGCCTTGAAAGGGACTTGCCTATCTGTTGATGACACTGCTGTAAAATTTACGATGGTTTAATTTTGGGCACTTGCTTGAATGTGCTTGATTTTGGTTTTGAGTTTCTCTAATAAGGCCCTTGGAAATATCAAATACACGTTATTTTAAGAAACGCATCGGATCAGGCAGGCTCAAATGTTTCTTAAATGTTTCTTAAAAATTGACTCTTATTTTAGCATACCAGGTGGAAAAAGTCTGTCGCCATAACTTCCAGATTAAATTTCTGTAGCTATTTAAGCTCTCAGCATACAATCAAGACGCAACATTGCGTGTCACACCATAACAGCTTCGAAAACAATTGTTCGAACGTTTCGTGATAATTTGTAATTGTAATGATCAACACCCGTTTTAATTTTCCTCATTACAGTAGCTTGGTTTCTTCAAATGTTACTTAAGCATGGCGTGTACTGTAATACAGAGAAACCTTCTTTATACATTTGTTGTTTTATAATTAATAGAAAATATGTCAAAGAAGCGATCCACATTGGCTGCTTTTGGCTTCACGAAAAAGATGAGACAGAGGACAGGAAACAACCGTAGATATTCCGAAAATTGTGCGGGAAGAAGCTTTCAACTTGAAATGTCAGCACTGCATGCAGGGATTCGAAAGTCAACAAGAACTTTCCGTTCATCTCTAATGTAAGCATCCAACTATTGATGCTAGAAATCAATTGCCCGGTAGTGATAAACCATTGAGTCTCTTAGCAACGAGAGAGCATCAGTTTAATCGGTTGATAATGTGGAAATCCCGCTCGGAGCCTCAAGCAGTCGTTGAAAGACGCCATGGAAAGGAAGTAAGAAAATCGATCACAAACAAGTTCAAAGTCAAGGCTATTTCAGCAGTAGGACAAGGAGACTAAGCAATCGATGTTGCAGATCGTTTGAGTGTTAGTTTGGGATAGTTATCCAAATGACTTAAAATGAGGAATGAGACCTTACATGCTGCTGTAGATAAAAACAGAAAGATGTGTAAATTTTCTCCTCCAGCAAAATGGTACAATGAACTGTACCAAGGTCTAAAGAAGAAGTTTTTAGACGCGAGGTGTCAAGGTCGACGTTTTGATTTAAACTAGCTATGGAGCAAGGCGAGAGCTATTTATCGAGAACAGCAAAGTAATGAAGATGTAGTTGTAATGAAACACGTAATCGTTAACTTTGTGAAAAGAAATGTTGGAAGCTGCGGCGAATACAACGGAATAGAAAAATGGACAAGGAGTCTTCCAGAGAGGACATGATGAAATGGCACAGGTGAAAACTGGAAGTAGTCAAAATCATCATCCAGTGTATGGTGGGTTGCGGGTTTGTTATTGCGCAGCGTTTCAATGTATATTAGTCTCCCTTGCCATTTGTCTTCGACACGAAAAAAGCATATGAGCACAATGAACGCAAAAAGAAGGAGAACAGAAACAAAGAGTTATGGGTAAACCAGCCTGGTGCTTGGTTAGAAAAGCATCAGTAAACCCTTCACATCTGCTTTCACCTTGAAGGGCAACAACCAAAAGTGGGTATTTTGTGGGCCGGGGAAAATAATGTCTGTTGTTGAGAAGCCGTCCTGGCACCCAGATGTGGACGTGTCCTTTCGGGAAAATGCATTGGTGGACACGGATGTTTGTGTTAAGTGGGCCCAAGAAACATTGAAACCTATTGTTCCAGAGGGTTCTATTTTTTTTAAATCATTTAAATGGCCAGCTTGCTGATGAATTTAAGCAGACAGTGGCAAACGCCGGTGATGTCTTTTGGTATGGGCTACCAGGTGCAACAGACATTTAGCAATTGGTTGATGTTGGATATGTTGGATGGCCACTGAAAGTGAAAGTGCGACAAGAACACTAAAAATGGTTAGATTCAGAGTAGAATGCAGACAAGTGGCACGGAGATGATAACAAGTTTACTGCTTCTGATTGTCCAGTGCTGGTAACACAATGGTTAAGATAAGCTTACAACAGTTTTTAGATGCATAGTATGAAAAGCAAAATATCACGTCGAATGTTTGAGAAAACAGGCTGACTGCTTACTGCAGATGGTTCTGGTAACAATTTGGTGCAACCTGAAGACCTACCTACTACACTGTGCCTCCACCTAAAATGATAGACCCTACTTGAGAACCTGCAACTTCCTCGGTTCCCGAAAGCGAAATTCAGGACGAAGTAGATGATGGCTTTCTCTGCATAGAAAGAAAAAGATATGATTTTTAAGGCAATGTTTCTTAGATATTTCTTATTTTTAGGGTATTTAAATATCGTCTTTCTTATATCCTTGGTTCTTGAAAAAAAGAAATGCAAGCTAGGATATTTTTCAGGCTTTTTTGCTTTTAAAATTAAACACTTTTTTGTCGTATTTTCTTCACCTTCCTTTGTTGAAGAATCTTGTACTACTTTAGCGGTTGGAAAATGGACAACGATTTTCTTTACTTCACTATCCATTAAAAGCAGCAAGGCAAACAAATTAAAGTCGAAGATAGCACCTTTTCTCTAGACTGTAATATTCAAAATAGACAGTCTAGTCTAGTTTAGTCTAGCCCGTTTGAAGGCTAATGTCCGTTTGAATACACTACAGGAATTACAAGACAAAAGCACGTGGATTGAAAACCAAAGATGGACGTCCGTTCAATTTTCCCGTTGTTGTTATTAACCGACGAATAGCCACGGGAACATTGAAGCCAATCTTGTGAATACCAGCCAGCATTCATGTTTGACAAAAAATCACAAGTCTACGTCAGTCAACTGTATCGGTAGTTTGAGTTTATTTTTTCAGCAATTGCACAGTGATGCACAACAGCACCCTACAAAGCAAATAAAAGATGTACTTAATGCCACAAGCAAGAAGCAAAGGACACTTCTCCCTTGCTTCGTGTACCTTATGTTTCGATTAGTCTAAAACTGTTGTGAAAACCAGGTATTGAAGTCTGTGCAATAATCCATGTTATTAGTAAAGGAAGACAAGCCACTGTGGCATTGAAGCCAAGACTGTGCCCAAGGATTGAGCAAGAGAATCTCTAACGAAAGCTTTTGAAGAGGGTTGTTCTAAACTTGGTTGTTAAATGGGCCAGTTTGCTGTTGGTAAAGTGATAACATTTCAACAAAAAAGCTGCAATTGCAGAGAATAAGGGTGACCAGATAATAGAAATATTAATCTTGGTTTTAAACAAAAGAAAAACACTTCTTGCCGGGAACCAGGTTGCAATCATGTGTCTTCCTCTCAGTGGATATGGTACTTTTGAGAGTTCTTAAGATCAACTGTCTCCCAAAGGGAAATATAAGATTAACAGTGTTTCAGAAGATGACAAAAATGTAATCTATCGAAGCTATCATGTGTATTCAAATTAGCGATATCAATAAAGAAAGTGAAACATGCTTTCATTTGTATTGTTAATGATACAAAACTAAATTAGCAACAAACAAATATGTTTACAGTCAACACATGTAGTATTACCAGGTCTGGAAATACTAAGCTCTCCTTTACTGACTCACAAATTGAATTGAATACTGAAATATTCTATCCTCAAACAGCCCTACATCCGAACTTAGAACTAAGTAGAACATACCGAACACTGATAGAATTCAAAAAAGCAACCGGTATGCTTGAGTGGCTTTTAGCTTTTATGTGTGGTGACTCAACAGTACATGAGAAGAAAAAAGATCTGTCAATAGATTTAGCATAGTTTCAATTAATGTTCGGGGTCCTCTATTTTGACCTTACCTCTCAAGAAGGGAGAATGGATAACTCAGTTCAACTATCCTTGCCTCTCAAGAAGGAAGAGTGGATAATTCAGTTCAACTATCCTTGCCTCTCAAGAAGGGAGAATGGATAATTCAGTTCAACTATCCTTGCCTCTCAAGAAGGGAGAATGGATAATTCAGTACAACTATCCTTGCCTCTCAAGAAGGATGAATGGATAATTCAGTTCAACTACCCTTGCCTCTCAAGAAGGGAGAATGGATAATTCAGTTCAACTATCCTTGCCTCTCAAGAAGGGAGAATGGATAATTCAGTTCAACTATCCTTGCCTCTCAAGAAGGGAGAATGGATAATTCAGTTCAACTATCCTTGCCTCTCAAGAAGGGAGAATGGATAATTCAGTTCAACTATCCTTGCCTCTCAAGAAGGATGAATGGATAATTCAGTTCAACTATCCTTGCCTCTCAAGAAGGGAGAATGGATAATTCAGTTCAACTATCCTTGCCTCTCAAGAAGGGAGAATGGATAATTCAGTTCAACTATCCTTGCCTCTCAAGAAAGGAGAATGGATAACTCAGTTCAACTATCCTTGCCTCTCAAGAAGGGAGAATGGATAATTCAGTTCAACTATCCTTTTTTTCTCTCACAAAAACAGATATTAAACGGATTCAGAAGGCTAAATCCACAGACAAAGGCAATGAAGCCTTTTTCTTCCCTCGTAAATTTTGGCTATAAACTTCTACCCATATCAAGAAAAGCATTAACAAAAATACTCCCTGCGCTTGCTTCTGGTGCTTTGCAGAGTCTTTCTAGTTTTGGATTGAATAAGGTTTTAGGTTCCGTCAGGAAAAGTGGTTTTATTGATTCCACAAGATAAGATGAATAAATTGGTGGAACATTAAAACTTACTAACGAAGAAACAGAAAGAATAGATTATGGCAGCTCTCCAAACTGGTGGACTAGTAACTATCCGGCCAACGCAAAAAAAACAACAAGATGGTTTCCTTAGCAATCGCCGTGACAGTATTGGAATTCCTATGCTCGTTAAAGCTCTTGGTGGGGACCCCCGAAATAGAACTCCGGTTTACAGTGCTCCTAAATTACTACCCCTACATCCTTCTACTCCTGTTCATGGGCGGGTTTGAAAAACCATCCATAGAGCGATTTACTTATGTCGTATGAACCACCTCCTTTTCTTGGCTCTTGTGATTCTTTTACTGACATTAGTGCGAAAAAGAGAAATAAAATAAGAGACACATAGGAAAAAAGGTAAAAAATCATCTTTCAACAGTATCCCCTTACTTGAAAGGATAATCAAAAAAACGAAAACCAAATTTCATTGATATTCAACTATCGAAAATTGATTTGAATTAATGGATTAAATGCCTTCAGTTTAAAAATTTTAATGGTATATACTTTAGAGATGAGATTATTACTCAAAGTAAAACAGGATTCCATTTATCAACCTTGACGACTCTGCAGGATGTGGTGCTCATTTGATTGCAATAAATATAACATCAAATATCCCAGAATATTTTCATACGTTCTATTTGAATTCCTCAATGGAATTTATTTATTTGAATAACAAGTTAGGAATGAACTATGTTTATAATAGCAGTCATTATCAAGACCTGTAGGGTGTGTTATGCGGTTATTATTGTCTTTTCTATCTAAACCAGTGGGCCTTGGGTGTTTCGTCTTGTGGTGTAATTAAATTATTTTGACATAAAGACACTATATACAACGAAAAAAAAAATCAAAAGCAGTTTTGAAAACACCTTATCTGTTAATTTATTACTAATATCATGGGCATTTACTATGGTGATCATGAAAAACAAATAATTCAAAATGATATTATTCCTTTACAACATAACAAATGAAGTCTTAAAGGATATCGCATCGTTGACGTTGAGGATTCTTTTATTGGTCAAGATGCTTTTACTTTAGGCTATGTACACAGAAAATATCTTGATAAGGAGACTGGAGGAAGCATTGAACCTGGTATCAATATGAGCAATAACGATCTATTCTGTCTTTAAATCCATCAACAATTGATTTATAAGCCTTATCGTACGGATATTTAGGAGTACATTTGTAGCACCAACTTATTGAAACTTTACTATGGGAATACAATAAAGATAGGGTACCTCAACATATAAACTAGACCGAAGTAGTTCTTCAAAAGCTACATATGATAGTTGAACAAGGCAAGTATTGAAGTTCAATGATCAGATGTTATTTGAAGATCATCCTGAGCAAACAACTACAGATAAGCAACCAACAATATGTACTAAAGCAAATAGAATTAATAATTGTCATTATCTTAAGCTTAACAGTAGTCAATGGATGATAAGTGATAACAATCTTAATGTTTCTAGTGGCAGTGATGACATTGTCAGTATATTTATTATTTACAAATTGAACTCATTTGATGGTTTATACTCGACCAAAAAAGGGTTATTCGGTCACGATGATATTTTTTTGGATAAACTCGTTTCCTTCTCACCAATTGGTGAATTGGCTGTCTGGGGAACAATCGATGATTATATAATAATTAGGTCAGTAACAAGTAACGATCGTAAAATTAAAAAAACCCACCTTTAATGGAAAAACAATTCATTGATTATTACCGTATTAAAGCAAATCCAGGCGAATGGTATAAGTGGTGTTGCTTATCTATTCACTGAAAGGTAACACCAAGAGCAAACAAATCTAGCATTTGGTGTAATGGGAAGAAACTATATGATTTTACTGCAAGAACATCAACATGATCAAATCAAATGACTTTGGGAGATCTCAACCCAAACGGGATTGCAGGATTAAATCGCTCTGAAGCGTTTTTCGGTTTGTCTAAAGATAGAATCGTTTCAGATGTAGATTTTTAACTACACCATCATCTTCTATGCAAATACTTGTATCTTACTAACCATGATGCGATACGTTTAAGCTGAAAATTACATACACCATATATACACTAAATATATATATATATATATATGCATTTATATATTATGGTTAATCCTTAGATCTATTTAAAAAACATAGATGATAATTTTACAGAAGCGAAAAGTTTGTATCCAACAATTGATAATCATATACTAAAAAGTGAACTGTTTATCAATGTTTAGCATACAGAATGTTAGATGAAATAATAATAATTAATTTTATCAAGGTCAAATACAATCAAGAGATTGGCCTAATTGGACCTGGAAATGGTTGTTGTACACATGTATTAGAAAGACTTCTTCTTCTTCTTCTTCTATCTTTTCCCGTCAGGGGTTGCTGTGGTTGACACTAGCTTCTTCCATCTCGACCTGTCTTGGGCGTCAGTCGGCGAGGCGCCTACTCGCTTCATGTCGTCTTCAACACTATCACTCCATCTTCTCTTCGGACATCCACGTTTCCCTTTCCCAGGTATAACCATCTCCATTACTCTCTTCCCGACCTAATCCTCATCCCTTCTTCGTACGTGTCCAAACCATCTCAGCCTTCCTTGCTGGCATTAGGCAATTACGCTTCCTACCCCCAACGCTGCTCTGACTCTCTCCGTCCTGACATGGTCTTTTCTAGTCCACCCGCAGCTGATACGATTCATTTTGTTTTCAGCTGCTTCCATTCGCCTCTCTTGGTTTCTGGTCAGTGGTAGGGTTTCCGTGGCGTAGGTCATAGCGGGTTGCACGATTGCTTTCTGTAGCTTACCTTTGACTTTTCTGGGGACTTTTGAGTCGCAAAGGACTCCGGGCAAGCGTTTCCAGTTTACCATCACCAGTTTACCCATCCTGCTTTTATCTATCTTGCAATTCAGGCTCTGAGGTTCCATCTTCAGAGAGGGTGCTCCCTAGGTACTTGAATTGGTGGGCTCTAGGGAGTGGGCATCCATCA
>RDPX01000022.1:72869-98250 GCA_003991215.1 Morbakka virulenta
ATTCTGAACTTTATGGACTCAGAGGATGCCATAGATGTAAGAGCTTTATCATGTCATGAGTCGTAAGCTTTTTCTGAGCTACGTTTTGAGAGATACTTTCTCCCATCGTCAGGCTACTTTACTGAAGAATATCATTGCCATTTGTTTCTCTAATAATCTTGAAAATTCTGATCTTTATGGACTCAGAGGAAGCCATAGATGTAAGATCTTTATCATGTCATGAGTCGTAAGCTTTTTCTGAGCTACGTTTCGAGAGATACTTCTCCTATCGTCAGGCCCTTCTCCCATCGCCAGCCTGACGATGGAAGAAGTATCTCTCGAAACGTAGCTCAGAAAAAGCTTACGACTCATGACATGATAAAGTGACTGTGTTGTTTTTTAAAAATTTAGTGCTTGATGTATGATACTTCTCTTTTCTTCCATAACAAAGACTGTGAATTCTAAACAAATTCTAATGTACTGGTACTAATACTTAAAAACCATTTTCACGTCTTCGCTTCATTGCTTGTCGTTTAGAACAATGGGAAGAATGTAGTTGCAATGATAATTTTTGAATTGTTTTGATTCATTTGAAGCTTGTATGGGACTTTAGTTTGGAGACAATGTTCTGTTCCTTGACAGATAGGAAAGCAAAGAATAGAAAATGCCCTAAACAAACATAAAAAAGGAATATGAAGGGTAGGTAACACACAATTCTTTGTGTTCTGCGATAATTAAGGAGTCCCAAAGCATTTCAATTACTCTTTATCATTTTATTTTCGTAATTTACCATGCACCATTGATCTTTTTACATCAAAGTTATTAATCATTTCATTAAATTTGAATTACATTAAGCTTGTATTGCATTGCAGTTCACAATAGTTTCCAATAGAATGACAAATCTTGAATCTAGAAATTAACGGAGATATTCATTTTTGTCTACATCATGTCAGTTGTGGTCTACATTAACGGAAACCTCCAATCGATTATGTTTTCAGGTAAGCAAATATCTGTTAGTTAATTCCATGTCGTCAAAGGTAAATGACTCTTTATACTGCTATCATTAAATAATATCTCAACGACGTGTTACGTTCTGGTATTATTGTTGCATAAGTTGGGTAATATATTAATTAAATATAGAATACCTTTATCATTTGACTATATTTTCTTAATTCACCAAATAGAAATACTGATTCAACACCCCTATTATTGCAATTACTGTAGCAGAGTTTGTATTTGTTTGGTAAAAACATTGTGCAGTTTTATACAATCGATATATAATCAAGCCAACAATGTTATTTTATTAATTTTGCAATATATTTCGAAGTTAATACTTCATCTTCAGGCTAGAAGGTAAAAATACAAAAAAAGGTAAAACTGCTGAATACAATATTTCCTATCTCATATCAAAATCTCTCTGCAGTATACATAGCTAAAGCGAAATGTAACACTGTGAATTCAAATCTTCAATCTTTTTGAATAAACTATGATAATTGAGCGTTTGTATTTGACTGTCTTTCTTCCTAAATGTGGTTTCAATAAGAAATATGCTTGAATGCATTTTTTCTTTCGGTTACATTTTCTGACTGAGAAGAGAATATATGAAAGCACTTATCCCTTAGGAACAAAATGATTTCCATTAAGAAAGTTTTTGCTTTTGTAAGCCGTTTTTAAGACCAAGATAATTGCTATAAACAGGCGATTGTTTTTGCTTCACAGAATAAAAATTTACTCATATATTGCTCTATTAGTACAGCCGCCCAAATGATCAACTGTACAAAGAGAAAATCAATTGTAGGTGAAGACATTCTTCTAAGAAAAATGATCAAAAGCCCCTTATAATGTGTTGGCTAAGGATTTGATCTTACTACATTACTTTTGCTTTGGTACAACCTATAAATGTTTACTGTAGGATTTGATGAATAGCTTTCATAAGTTATATATTCCATATATTTTAAAATCAACCTATATTAATGGTGCAGCAAGCCCTAGTAAAAATGACTGTGAACACCTTTTATCATACCTTTCATAACAGAAATTCTTCACTCACTCTTTCAAGTAGAACAAGAGTCAAACAATCTATTGTCATTTGCATTACAGTAGAATCTGTGTAATCCGTCACCGGCTAAACCGTCAGTTCGCCTAATTCGTCAGTGTTCGTTAGGAACCGTAAAATTGCTACTGTATTCCGTGTAAGTAAATCCGGCTAAATCATCTCCTCCTAATTCGTCACTTCGCTTATTTCGTCACACATTTACATGTCCCTAGAAGGGTAAATCTGCTTAAACCGACACTCGCATCAAAATCTGAGAACAGTAGGCCTACTTTTATTTTTCAGACAGCTCAGATTTGGCATTCAACTTAGGAACTGAAACTTTGTCTCAAGGTCAGCGGTGTAAAGGTGCCAGGGAAAGTACTGTTCTCAGATTTTGACCCCAGTGACCTGGTTGTCTTAGACCAATTAACAGTACGACATTTGCAGGCGTTAACGCATCGCGGTACATGTAGAGAGACTGCCAGACTGCCAATGACCTAGAATTTCCAGCTAACACTGAATCAATTTTTTCAGTTGATTCATTCGTGCACTTGAATTAGCTCATTTAGATGGAATCAGGCATACGTTCATAACAAACATGTCTACGCGAAAGCACTCTTCTCATACTCTCACAGCGCGATACGATGTTATTGTCGACTACCGTGCTGGCAAAACAAATCTCTCAAAGCTTGCTTTGGAGCATCATATGCCTCGTACCACTGTTAACACTATTTTGAAAAATGCCAACAAAATCGTTGCTGAATATGAACTTGGCAGAAATCCTGACGCAAAGCGAGCCAGAACACACAAGTTTGAAGCTCTGAATCAGCCACTTCTTGATTACTTTCGTCTTGCTCGGGAACACAAGCAACAGTTGTCCGGGGATGCTTTACTGTTGAAGGCTCGTCAGTTTGCTCGGGAATTACATCTCGGGAATTCAGATAGCATCACCGCCAGCTGGATTAATCGATGGAAAGAGCGACACAGTATCGTGTGCAAGCGTCTGCACGGTGAAGCAGCTGCAGTTGACAACCATGCCACCGAATCCTGGTTTTCTGATCGTCTGCCTCAACTTTTGCAAGATTTTTCACCGGATAACATTTTCAATGCAGATGAAACAGGACTGTTTTTCAAGTGTCTGCCTGATCGCACCCATCCATTCAAGGATGAAGCGTGCGCAGGAGGGAAGAGATCAAAGGACCGCATTACAGTTTTGGTCACTGTAAGCATGACAGGTGAGAAGTTACCACTGCTCGTTATCGGGAAATCGGCAAAGCCACGCTGCTTCAAAGGCTTGAAGAAGCTGCCGCTTAATTTATTAGTTTAACAAGAAGGCCTGGATGACCTCAGAAATATTTTCTGAATTCTGTCATAACCTTGACCGGAAGATGGGACACCAGAGAAGGAAAATTGCTCTTGTTGTGGATAACTGCTCTGCGCACCCTGCCCTAAAGAACCTAAACAACATCACGCTCATCTTCTTGCCACCAAATACGACAGCGAAGACACAACCCATGGATGCCGGGGTGATTCGATGTCTAAAAGCACACTACAGGAAAGAAATCGCAACCGCACAGCTGTGTGCTTATGAGAATCAACAACCGCTCATAGTTGATTTGTTACGATGCATGCATTTGTTGCTCAAATCCTGGAGGTGGGTCTCAAACATCACCATTGTTAACTGCTATCGTCACGTACGCTTTGTTCAAACAGCTGTAAGTGATCCGGCGCCTGTTCCAGCAGATACAGTTGATCCGATGTCTGGCAACGTTGAAATCAGCATCGACGGCAGTATCGGGGATCGTTTGCGGGATGCGGGGCTCGTTCCAGCTGATGTCGACTTTGACCAGTACGTGGATAGCGACGCAAATGTGCCTTCGCGGGAGATCTCAACCGAAGAATCTATTCTGGAGAACGCTCATCAGTCAACATCTGTAGAGAAAGAAGAAGAAGAAGAGCAACCTGAAGATGAGTCCAAGGCACATCCATTGCCTACCAACGCAGCGGCCTTGGATATGGTGACATCTCTAAAGCACTACATCCATGCTCACGACGGAGACGAAGATGGTACTCTCCTAACATTCGTATCGGAGGTAGAAGCGTATGTCCAGGCACAGATGCTAAAGAAGAAAACTCAGACTACTATTAAAAACTTATTTAGACCCTAGACATTTTTAATTACACGATTTTAACTCTTTATAGCCGAGTCTTTGGTACATATACATGCTCCTGTCCTGTTAAATTGTATTGTTTATGTCAACTGCAAGCCATTACACTTTGAAACTATTCTGTACATCTGCGTTATGTCCAGTACTTGTACTACATATAATATGGAATGAATTGATTGCTCTTGGATGAACATTCTAACATTTAATCAGAAAAATTATTCGGTAAATAAAATACATGTAGTAATGCATGTAATAAAATGTACATGTAAAGCACCACTGGGTATGCACAACGAAATTCGCCTAATCCGTCAGTCCGCCTTAACCGTCACTTCTGAACATGTCCCTTGAGGTGACGGTTTAGCCGGATTCTACTGTATTACCATAACTGTGAGAAGTGTAGAATCACAATACGTCATGTGACGCACAACGTATACCTGATTCCGCATATACCTGATTTCCGATATTACTTGGCCACTTCCTAATATCTTTTTTTAGTTCTTTTACCATTTTAGTTTTAACTTGTTTTTTCTAACAGGACACCTGTTGATAACAGTATTTGTATATATTACTGTTTAATTCTACATTTATTGAAACGTTTTTATCCTCTATAAATATTCGTAATAGATAAATAAACAAATAAATAAATAAAGACATTTATATTATAGCTATTCATTAGAATTGGTGCCAACGTTCAAAAGGAAATTTGTAATTAGCATTGAAGTTTTTCTGGTATAGCACCAGCCAAATTCCAATGTTATTAAAACCAATCATTGCAAGAATGAATGAAGGTGGTATTGTAACCAAAACTGATCACCAATTGCTTACTTCTTTCATAATAAGCCAACATAAGTTTGGTGACGACACATATTATCCTGCTGCTTTTGTCGGAAAAAAAAGTTTAAAGCTGGAATTCAACTCAGGTCCCTACCACTGACAATATGCCTCTATTACACTCTTTCTTCTACATACTTTTCCTCTACTCTAGTCCCTCATATCCTTCTTTATCGTGTTTTTAAATATCTCTTCTTTATAGCATATCTTAAGCATTCCACTCTCTGTTTCACCTTTTCCTTGGCCCTTTCACAATTAACAGCTTTACATCCAAACAATATTGCTTAAAGTTACCTTTTGCATTCCATTTTTTACCTTCTCGCATTTTGTGACTCACACATCACATTTTCCAACTGCTTCACTTTCCTTATACGTTACACAGAGCCACCACATGTACTTCTGTAACACTTCTAATTTAATCATGAAGAGCCATAGTGGGTTTTTTTGGTATTATATTGTATTCTTTCTCCAGATCGACGAATACACTATACTGTATCTTTGACCTTTTATGTACTTTTCCAATATCTTTCTTAAGGCAAATATGGCATATGTGGTACCCTTCCTTGGCATATTCCCATATTGTCATGGGGATATCCACACTATATTTCTGAACGTAAAATCCATTTTCCTCTTCTAGAGTTGTTCTACACACGAAAGCTTTGCTATTCAAAGCCATATGTTCTACTCGTAATATTCATTCCCTAGAGGAAATAGGAGAATGAAGTTGTCGTTGTTGCTTAAGGTTCTGGAAGCAGGTTGGAAGACCACCCCGGTGAGCTATCCGGCCTCATGAAGCGGGAAACCAACCTCCCCTCACCGCCGAAGAAGTTAATATTTAGAGCCCACGGCAACGCCCCTTCCCCAATATGTATCTGTAGTCATGTGCGTAGATTGCACCGAGAATCACACGAGATTTTCCAGGAATTTTTGGGTACCACCTATGCATCCCAGCAACGACGGCACCAAAAGGCATCATCAACTCGCAAGGCAGACCGGTTTAGAAAGAAACAAGGAACAATAAGCTTTCACTTACCACGGAGTGGGGGGGGGAGGCACAAATTCTAAAAAGACCCTCCAAATCGACGATGAACCATATTCGAAATCACCTGAATGACGAGATCGATTATTTCTTCCTTTGTACGGAAGAACAGCTTGGAAGCGAAGGTTATTCGTTACTGACCAGTCAGGAGAACCTGGCTAATCAGCTTCTAGGCGTCACCATGTGGAGCTTGCCTTCTTGGGTACCCAGAATGAAGAGTAAAATAGAACAGCCTTTATGCCAAAGAGAATGGTTTACATTACAGGACTTACACAGCTTTGCTGTCCTGTGCATTCCCTCCCCACTTTTCAGACGATTGAAGGTAGAGTCATCCTAAGTGACAGAAGTACCTAGCTGAACTTGCATTGTCTTGAAAACTGAGGAACGCTTTGACTTTTAAGTGCTTTTTCCAACCATATGTCTATAGTTATTTCCAACGTAAGGTGATTCTTATCTGGCTCAACTATTTTTACTTGTCTTTAATAGTTAGTTCCATGCACTCAATGGCTTTATACTTTGTAAGATCATTAACCAAAAAAATACATATTTGTGTATATATGTTTATATATGTATAGACACTCAAACACTATATATATATAAACATGTAACAGTCGAAAAAATCCGAGTTTTAAATTAAACAATATTAAACAATAGAAAAACATGTGAATTAATTAAAAATATCAAACATACATTAAGAAATGAAGTTAATATCAGAAGGTATAAACAAGGTATACCCCCGACACATCAGTGGCATACTACTAAATGATTAAAGAGATATTTCACAGTGTTTCCTTTACAGCAGAAAACAATTAGAATAATAAAGGTTTCTTTAGCTCCGATTTCATTTTGTCATTTTCTCCCTAGACCTTCCATTTTGTTTTCGTTCTATCTTTTTATCCTGTAAGAAATCTTTACCTATTGATGGTAATTTCTGTTTTGTACAAGATAAGTCCACTACAAAAATTACTTTGCTATCACTTTCTATTCCTTTTTCCAAGAAAAATCAAGCCCCTTATCATGTGATACCAATTAGATACTGATAGTAAATATTACGTCACCTGTCAAATTTGACGTCATAGTGAAGGTCACAATCCGCTTTGCAAACCATGTTTTTCATTCATTTTTGAAGAATGTAGAACTGATCAGTGGTTTGTGTATATGTAAGGGAAATTCGATACGTTTTAAGTGATGGCAAGTGGTTGCTACAACCACTTTCCAAGTAGAAAGAGTTTACCAGTATTGCATCGAGCCGTTCTTAGCGGCGATTTAAAAAGGATTGATACTTCTTTGAAACAAGGTGCGAAAATAAACTGTATTGACAGACTTGGTCGAACAACAATGCATTATGCTGCTTCAGTTGGCAACATTAAAATACTTCAATGCCTTGTTTCTTCAGGGCAAAACATTGATGTCAACGTCACTGACGAGGAAGGGAAAACCCCGCTATTTAAGGCAGTACAATCGCTTTCTCTTGGTTGTGTCGGTATTTTACTTCAACTTGGCTGTGATGTTACAGTTGTCGATAAAGCTGGACGCACAGGGCTACACTATGCTGCCATTGTTGGAAGAATTGATATGATAAGTGTATTAGTGTCCAAAGGTACAAATGTTAATCTTCAGAGTCAGGAAGGCTATTCGGCTATACACTTAACATCCATGTTTGGATTTTACCAATGCTCCCGTTTTCTCATAAGTCATGGAGCGAAATTGGACCTGTGTGATAAGGAGGGGAAAACGCCATTAATTTTGGCAATACAAACGCAGCAGCTACGAAGTGCGAAGTTATTTTTAGAACATGGAGCTTCCTTAGCTAATCGAGATATTAATGGATACGGTGCCATGGACTATGCGTTTGAAATAGGAGGTGAATTTTTAAATGAAATCATTCGGCTTATTCCCAAAGAAGAGAATCTCGATTCTTTAGAAAAGGTCAAAGAATTATCTGGCATTGAAGAAACAGAAAAGTGTCAAATTCCTGAAAAGACTGAAGATGAAGGCACTGAATGTAAACGACCTGAATCCACTGATAATGCCGCAAAAAATAGCAGTACCTTGGAAGTTGAAAATGGACAGCAAGTAGTTAAAAAAAGAAGGCAAAAGGCCAAAAAGAGAAAGAAAGCAGTCGAACGAGGTAAAGAGGTCCAAGTTACAAATCCTGAAAGTCATTCCTACAATGATATTAATGATGCTTGTCCGATGGCTTCCATACAAGAAGAAAGAGTAGATGATTCTACACAGAAAATTCCAGAAGATACTAATATTGCAGGTATCAGAAAAATAGACATGATGCCTCTCTCCACATCAAAGAAAATAGATGAGTTTTCAGGAGAGGAAAGAAAGAAGAATAATGTTGTGGTAAACGACACGGAAGTTTCAAATGCATCTCAAAAGGTAACAAATGTAAATAAGATGGAAAATGGCCAGAAGACGTTGTCAATTCTTCAAGAGGCAATGTCATTATGTTTGTATCAACAAACTGAGGATGAAAATAGTGTGGACAATGGGTCCAAAATCCAAGAGGCTCTTGTGTCTAAGAATATAGCAGCCGAGGACAACCATATAAATCAACAAATTAGTTCGCAGAAAGATAAAGATTTGAATAAAGCAAATAGAAAAGATAAACTATGTGACGGCGCTATCGATGAATTTGAAAGCTGTAACGAAAAAGAAATTACTCCTGTTGTTACGGGAAATATAACTCCGGCAGAGAAACTTGTTATCAAAGAGCCTGTCACAGATATTCCTGAAAATTATTGTATTCCCAACATAAATACAGATGACATGAATGTGGATGGAGAAAAAGAGAAATCCTGTGCTGAGAAGGCAGATAAGCCTGAGGTCATTAACACCAGAAAGCCTGCTGCTAAAGATGATCCCTTCTTGCATTTTTCAGTTCTACAGAATGACTCATTAGCCAATTATACTACAGAGCATCTCAGCAACAAAAGTTCCATGAGCTTGCCACAAGTTGATGTTGAGAATGGAGACGGTCCTTTTACAGACGGCAGTGTTCTTGTGCACGATTTAAGTACCATCAGCTTGCCTAAGGCTTCAAGCAATGAAACCTTAAGCGATGCATACAGAGATGTAGAACATAATGCTAAAATACAAGAAACCAGGAGGGACAATATTACCTTATCTAACTTCTTCCCAGCAAATACCGAATCAGGAGGCTTAATGAACTCATTCAGTAATAGCAGAAAAGAAGTGCAAGATCTGCAAGAAATGAGAAAAGACAGTGATGGTGTTAGCAGCTATAGAGACAAAGGATTTCTTCGCCAATATTCTTTGGCAGTTAACCAGTGTAAAACCCTGCATGCAGTTTTAATATCAGAAATAGCAACAAAGTCTAATTATAATAATGATGACAAATTGGGCTATGTACAGAGCTTAAAAAGCAGAAGTACAACATTACATGATCACTTGGGGAATATATTTGTAAAATCGAAGAGGTTACAAAAAAGCAGTAGATTGGCCAAAAATTTCTTAACCAGATATTTATAAGAACATATTGATTCCAAGAACTAATGATTAATTAGTTGAAATATTTTATTTTACCTTCCTGTAGTATAATTATTGAAGATAATAAACAGACGAATTTATGAGTATCTCCTTTTTGTATAATTGTCTTGTGAGTACTGTTTTGAAAAAATAATAAGTTGGAGTCAAGTTTAACAAGCTTGAAACCAGTTACGTTTTCTGGTAATAAATTAAATATAGCGTAAATAAAAACTTTCACATGGACTAGAAAAATAAATTTTTACTTTCTAAATGGCCTATGATTCTAGTTCCTGCTCATGCTTCTTTCAATTTCCAACCGTTTCCAGTCCGAATAGTAGAGGTGGCCTAACCACTGTCTTGTACACCTTTCCCTTCACGTCAGTCGCTATCTTCCTGTCGCATATGGCTCCTGTAACCTTCCGCCATCTATTCCACCCTCCCTGTACACGCCTTTTCACCTCTCTGTCACAGTCTCCGTTACTCTGTACAGTTGACCCAAGATACTTGAATTCCTCCATCCTCTTCACTTTGATACCTTGTATGTGTATTGCATCCTCGTCCCTCCCATTCATTGCCAAATATTCGGGTTTTGCTCTTTTCATTTTCACTCCTCTTTTCTCAAGTGCCTCACGCCAATTTTCTAGCTGCTCCTCTACCTCTTGTCTTGTTTCGCTGCATAAAACGATATAATCTGCAAAGAGCATGTTCCAAGAAGCCTACTTCCTAACCTCATCCGATATCGTGTCCATGACTATGGCAAACAAGAAGGGGCTGAGCGCTGATCCCTGCTGAAGATCTACTGGGACTTTGAACCTACAGTCAAACCTGCCGCGCTTTTCGCTGCTGTCGTGGTGTTCTTATACTTGTCCTGGGCCAATTTTACATACTTTTCTGATGCAATGGCTTTCCTCATACAATACCACAATTTTTCCCTTGGTATATGGCCATATGCCTTCTCCAGATCAACAAACACACAATGAACCTCCCTTTGAGCTTCTCGGTACATTTGCATGAGGAGACGCAGTGCAAACAAAGGATCGCTGGTGCTTTTGAATGGCATGCAGCCATATTATTGACTGCAGATTTCAACTTCTTGCCTTAGCCTTCCGTCCAAAATTCTTTCCGATAGCTTCATTGTGTGGCAAAACAATTTAATTCCGCGTTAGTTACTACATTCCTGTGCATCACCCTTGTTCTTGTATACTGGCATCAGCACGCTTCTCCTCCATTCATCAGGCATGGTCTCACTTTTCCAGATGTCGTTGAATAACTTCGTCAGCACCTTCAAACCTTCATTTACCAGGCCTTTCCAGACTTCGAGGGGGATCTCATCAGGACCACAGCTTTCCCGCTCTTCATTTTTCTCATTGCCTTCCTTACTTCTGTTGTGCTTATCCGCTCGAATTCATGATCGTTGCTTCCAGCCTCTTCCTCCCTTGGTTCCCTGAAATTTTCCGTGTTCATCAGACTTTCGAAGTAATCTTTCCATCTTTGTAGCCCTTCCTCCTCACTGGTGATTGGTCTGCCAGCCTGATTCTTAATGACTCTCACATGCTGTATGTCCTTTGATGCTCTGTCCTTCTGTTTTGCAATTCTATACAACTCCTTTTTTCCCTTTCCTTGTATACAGCCTGTCGTAGAGATCCTTGTATGCCTCCTCCATGGCCTTTGCTACCTCTCGCTTGGCTTCCTATCGGCGTTTGTGATACTCTCTCTTGTTCACCTCACAGCTTGTCTTATCATATACTCTCTTTGCTTCTTTCTTGCGTTTGAGGCTGGTTTTTACAGCTCTTTACAGCACTTATGATGTTTATCATCTGTCCCTCCACTTCCACTTTCATACCAATCATCCTGTCCGACGTTCTATTTACCTCCATCACACCCTCCACACAGCTGCCTCTTAGGATGATTCCGACAACATTTCTTTTATTTTCTTCTCCGTGGTAGTAAACCTTAGATCCACTTCCTAAAACCCTTGCTTTGCTACCCTTCCATTTTGTTTCCTGTACACATAGCACATCTGTTTTTCTTCGTTCCATCATGTCCACAATCTCGTGTCCTTCCCCAGTCATTGAACCTACATTCCATTTACCAATCCTCATGGTTTTATGCCTTCTTTGCTCTTTCTTGCGTCTTACCCTTATCTTTTCCCTCCTCTCTTTCTCCTTTGATTCCTAGCAGTAGGACAGTTTCCAGTACTTCCCTGTGAGTCAGCAGCACTGGCGGTCGTTGGTAACCAGGGACCCGACGGATCCGGTATGTTGGAGATATGATTGGTCCACATAGTTGAATTGGCTAAAATTTTGATGGCCGGATGCCCTTCCTGACGCCAACCACAATATTTGGCGGTGGGCCTAGCCTTTGATTTGAAAATCTCTCACGAGGCAGTGAGTGGCTGTCCCTGACCGGTGACCTTATAGCATAAGATTTCCACGCCCAGGGGACGCACCGCCCCCAATCGGGCAGGGCGGGATAACAGGAAGAAGGCCTCTATAACACAGGGAGAAGTGGCTGACCGGGTAGTACCACTTGCCAAATGCTGTCCCGGCGACTATGCAAGGCAGGGTTGTCCCTTTCCCTGAGGTTCGAAGGTGAACCCACATACCCGTACGGAAGCAAAGAGGGCAGAGACTCCAGTGGTTCGGGCAGGTGATGAGGAGAGAAGAAAATTACGTCGAAAGGAAAATGCTGGATATGAATGTCCCAGGAAGGAGGAAGAGAGGCAGACTGAAAAGGAGATACATGGATGCTATCAATGAGGATTTGAAAGAAAAAGAATTGAGAGTGGAGGATGCACTGGACCGTGTCAGGTTGAGGAGATTGATCTGCTGTGGCGACCCCCTGAAAGGGAGCAGCCGAAAGTAAAAGAAGAAGAAGAAGAAATGGCCTAAGAAACGGAACTTAGAATAGCCTTTTGTATTATTAAAAGTACTATTACAAAGATCCAGAACTTTAGGTATGGTAGAAAAATGAGAAGATGTGTGCAATGAACAAGTTTTGAACCACCATCTATGAATAACCTAGGCACATGCTTCCTCGTGTGTGATACCATAGAGAATATCCTTTGACCGATTACCAGAGGATGCCGTATGTTAAGCAGAAGATCTCCCTATACTGATGAATGATAGGTTAATGTAGAATGAAAGAAACAAAGTATGCCGAGTTTGCTTGACTCATTAAATAAGTGCGACTCGATAGAAGAATTTGGAAAGGTCTTACACTCTAGTATAACTCTTTTTGTTAATTCCGTTTGAAGAAGACAAAACTAAAGAAAATAACAGACTCTATTTGACACTAGGTAAATGTTATAACCCACCCATTTTGTTTACAGCAGCATTTGCCTTAGAGACAAACACGACAATTTGGAGTGGACAAAATAGGCAACTCCCAAGACTATGCTAATATTTACGGTTACTCATCTATACAGATTAAATCAATTGATAATTGAAGAAATTATGGAACGAAGTGCTTTTGTCATGGAACATTATGGTAAAATAACGGATATGACATTATAATATTATAACCATCTTGTTAGAAAAAGTAAGGATCACATTGTAGAAAAGATATGATATGGAACCAGCAGTTAGATGAAGGAGAAAAAGACAAAGGGGTAGATTTAGGAATTAATATTGTTAGAGTGAAAGGGAAAGGTATCAGAGATAAAACAAAAATGGAATAATTGATACGTTTTGTTGATCTCTCACAGGGACAACAGAAAGGCAGAGAAGTAGTAGAAGAAGAAAATTAAATGTGATAACTCAATTAGCGCTTTTGCAACTTATTCTATAAATCAGTTTTTATTCTGATGAAAGTTTTTACAAAAGATGATATCCTACAATTGGGCTGAAACGATTCTTTGAAAATAGGTATTTGTAGTTATACAAATCTAGTGGCAATCCCTCATTGACCAGCCAAAAGGAAAAGTGAAAGAGAAAGGCAATTGAATGTAATATATAAAAGTTGAGCTTTTTATAGTAATATGATGAATCAGTTTCAACCCAGTACAAATTATCAAGGGTGGAAGTGCTTTTATCGAAGTTGTTATTCCACAATCTGGCTACATGGACCCTTCAAAGATAATTATAGCTACTCACATTCGAATGTGAAAAAGAATAAAAAGGAAGCAGAATAAATTCATTAATTATTTTCCATTTCATGTTTCTTTAGGTAAATATTTCATACCTAAGTAGATAAAATGAGATAATTATTCTTGAACTTTACCAATCACAAATGCTGTTTCTCTGTAGTTGAAGAATATGAAATACAATGAAAGTTCATCCTTTTTCAATGACATTTCGCTTTCACTGTGAGCCTTTTCATTGATCTCTATTGTAATATTTTAATTATTTGCAAATATTTTTCAACCAATTATATTATTAACAATTTTGAAGATTATAAACACATGTTTTGTTAAAACGAATAAACAAATTCTTGTTTAAAAAACAGAATCTAAGTTTGTGGTATTTCTTTTCGAGGGAGAAAGATAGGTATATTTTTTATTTTTGTAAAATATGTCCAATTGTTGTAAATGCATATTGGTGTTATTACATACAAAATATTGGAAATTGAGTTAAAACAGAACATCTTGAGACAATACTCACTGTACTCATGTATTACATTGTTTGTTTTTAGCGTGATAAACAGCACTTAACTGTGAAAAATGCAGCATATACTTAATAAAATATCTGTCAATGAATTAAGAAAAAATTAAAAATTATTGATTTGAATCTGCTAGGCCTAGTATCATTTTAGATAATTTTTATTGACATGAAACTTTCTTTCAGTTTTAATGGTAGCTCTTTTCCAGTGAAAGTGTCTTCTACAAGTTTCAGGCTGTTTGCTAAACACATTTCTTCGCACTGTTTTCTATAAAAGACCCCTTTCTACAAAATTTCTTACGATGGGCAAGAAAATCCACCATTTTTTAAACTCGCAGGTCTTAGGATTAATACAGATCTACAACCCCCTTTTTTAGTGAATTTAGGAGCAAGAATGAGAACCAGTTTTTGATATAGGAATACACTCTGGCCATTGGATGCCAAGTACCGGCGAAGAAGATTCCACTATGTCAATAGCACAGACTGCACACGAAGAGGTTATAATCACTGTTTTTCAAGCGAACATTTCCAAAGGTTGTTAGGAAGCTCACGGAAATATAATTGTAATATAATAGTACTTATTTTGCAAAACTCTGATGTCAACCTTTTGATGTCAAAGTTGCATCGTGACTCACAGCGTGACGTATCAAATTGAAGGTGCTGAAAAGGCAGAAGAAATGGAAAACCGTGCTCCCCAACATCGTGAGAGTACTTGGCACCACAGAATTTTTACCTATTCTGTGATGGCACCTAGAAGTTTACAATGATTATTAACCCCAAAAAATTTTATTGGTATGTGTCTCGATTTCACCTCTCAAATCCAGATTTCGTGTGGCACACACTGGGTTGGTTGATGTTGTTAGTGGGTGTTATGAGGAGGTATTTTTATTGAAGACTATGGTTCCAGGTGTAGAAATGGATGAGCAATACTCAGACGAAAATGAGCCGTTAAATGATAATGAAGACAATTTAAGTATAGGAAATCCAAGATCTTCTATCAGTGATCTTGATACTAGTGTTGCTTCATCAGCGGAACTGATTTCTCCCGGTAAGTTTATTGTTTTCCTTTCAGGCTTAATTGAATTGTATTGCCCTGCTGCTATAATGGTGACGTCTCAGCATGGTCAGTTGTTTCTGGGTCAAATAATATACCTTTGCCGTATTTAGCGGGTCATTTTCAGAGTATTAGAACTCTTATTAATCGTAGAAGTGTTTGTTTGTCCGAATTGCTTACGGAGGAGATAAGTTGTTGCGAACATAGATTTCTCAACATATGGACTCCAGTGCCGAGTGTGAGAGTCATGTTAGTAAGAATACAGGAAAATAACCCAAATTATGATAAGACCTAGCCAAATAGTGTTTGCCATTTTACATTAAACATTTAAATTTGAACGTCGACCTTGAGAAGTCGTTTCAAATAGCAATGAAACCAGGCGAGATTTAACCTTTTTCTCAGTGACAGACCTACAAACAATACAAGAATTAACGAGGAAGGGTCACGTTTACAATGGATGTAAAAACAACCAATTAAAACTATTTTACGCCTTGGTTAACACTATTAAGTAAATTGTGTCCTTTTTATTTACTTTGGAGATAGCCCTATCGTTCAATAGTACGTGCAGTATGTTGTACTTTTAAAAAAACTGAGTAAAATTTGGTGCTATGCATATCTTGACGGGGAAAATATGTGTTTAGTATTAACTGTGGTGTCACAGCAGTTTGGTCTCAGAGAGGTCGTCGTGGTGGCCAACGAAACCTGAAAAAGCAAGAAAAAAATGCTGCTGGAAAAATTACAGGAAGCCTCTGGAAATTACATTTCACCTCTTGAGAAACTTCAAAAATTAATTTTGAAAAAAATCGAAACTAGGATTTCTACCACAACTGTATAAAAATCATATTCACATGGTTTTACATGCCCCAAAAGTTGATAGCACCGTCGGTAACCCCACATCTGCCCAAGTACTCCAAAATAAGATATTTCATACCCATGAGCCAGAAGCAAATGAAATCCAAGTTCAATTGAGTGTTGAGTAAACCCATGGCATTAAATTTTGTTGACAGTGTATTATTAATGTGTGAGGATTTTCTGTTTTGATTTGAATTGCCTTTGTTTGAAAAGTAGAGCTTTCTTTCATTTTTTGAGCGTGAAATAATGAAGTTTAAGTTCCCTGCCCGGCAAGACTCAATTTCCTTCTTTATTTTCATTTTCCATATTGGTTGCTTATTAACCTGTTTGGGTTTATTCTTTTTTATTTTAGTCCCCAACTTTTGGGTGGGAGCTTTTACTGTTGAGTATATTAGATTGTTGATGGAGGTGAAATCTTTCTGGGTTTCATTAACTATCTTGCTTGGAGCAACATTATAAAGCTTGATAGTAAAGTTTGTTTTTGAACAGAATGTTAGCTAAGGCAGCATGTCCCTATTTTCCATCTCTGTCTCTTCAGTCATTGCAAGTTCACGTATTATGTCTTCACGGGCAGCCTGTATTTTTTCTTTATTTCTTTCAAAGAAATCATCAACTACTACAACCATGTGCACATTTCTGACTATTCCTTCATTAGTTCATTCTCAATCAGTGCAGGTGTCAAATTTACTAGTCCAATTATAGATTCTTGATTTTCCTGTTCAATATCAACCTAAGATTCTACAGTAGTTTCATTTTGAATTTCATCCCATATTAGATCAATTTGTGCATCATTCAACCATTTATTTATAAAAATATCTCAACGTACATTAGCAAGTTTTTCAGCATCGATGTTTTGCATTATTTCTTTTCCTACTATATTTCTCCATTCTGAGTAGGTTTATTCAGTCACGTTTCTCATAAGGTTCTTTTGAGTGATGTAAAATGCTCTTAGAACATTGTTATAATCCTCTGTAGACCATGTAACTATAGTTTCTTTTGAACTTGTGGGCATCACTGCAGGTTCAGGGCTAGGGATATCCTGGTTCTGATTACTTTGCAGATCATTCGCAGAGGAGGAATTAGATTGAGTTGTATACTTTTCGACCTCAGGCTTGTCTCTCCCTGAGGGATGCATCCCTTGTTGACCCACACGATGGACAAGACAGTATGATTTACTTCTCATTTTCATAATATATCTCAATGCATTTTAGCCTTACTGCCAAGGGGCTGGGTATTCCATGCCAGTTGCCACCTGGTATTTCAGGCCCATGCAGATTTATTATTATTATTATTCTCATGAAGCATTTCTTTACGTATGAGTTTCAGTACAATTACCTACCATGTCACCCCAGTGACCTTGGGCAGATAAATGTCCTATGGGACATGACATGAACATAAAAGGGACAATTGACATATTACAAAGAGTATAAAATAATTATGACAAGGAAGTAAAAACATGATTGTCATATTACTGCAAACTATGAAAAGTATAAAAAATTTGTAAAAGGTTGTATGAAAAAAAACAAAACCAGAAATGTTTGTAACATTTGCAGTATCAAATTGACAATGCTTTTCGAAGAATATGAGCAGTGTCTGTGAGGACAATTTTCTGGAGGTCTTGTACTCCATGCTTTCCAGGTATTTTCTCTATATGTTTTTGAGTCCCCTTCTTAATCATCCCTAGTGCCCCAACAATGACCGGAACTGTTCTAGTTTTGATGTTCCACATTTTTTGAATTTCTATTTCTAGGTCTTTATACTTGCTTAATTTTTCGAATTCCTTAACTGAAATGTTTTTATCACTTGGCACACTCATGTCATTTTATTATTATTATTATTATTATTATTACTACATATTCTGTCGTAGAAATAAACCATGGACTAGCCCTGAACTATTGTCGCTTTATTGATTTTGTTAGTAAAATATTTAATTTTGATTTTGTTAAATAGGCAAGCCAATGCAAACTACCTTGATTAGTGAGGTTTGTAATTGTATATGTTCAGATGAAAAAATAAAAAGTTTCCATTATTATTATTATTATGTTCAATGTTTCACTTCTCGACTTTAGTTCTTGATGTCGGTCAATTTACTTGAAAGCAGGCAGCAACAAGCCACCAGAGGTTTCAAGTTTACTTTTGCAGTCTCTTACGACAACAGTACCTTTCTTAGGATATGTACTGATCCTAACAATGCTGTTTTTTGTACAACTTCCATTTTGATGTTTTCATCGCAATCCTTCAAATGTGATTCAAGGTTTTTACTAACCATTCCCAAGCACCTATAACAAAAGGAATCACTTTAACCTTCTTTAGCTTCCATAACCTTGCAATTTCATCCTTCAATGGTTGGTATTTCTCAATCTTTTCCATTTTCTTCACATTTACTCTTTTGTCCCCAAGAATGGCAATGTCTATTATTTTAGCCTCTTTTGTTCTTTTATTTATCACCACAATATCAGGCTTTCTAGCTTCGATGTGTTGGTCGCATTGTATCATCATGTCCCATAACAGTTTGTGTTCTTAATTTTTGCTACAACCATCTGGCTTATGGGTGTACCACTCGTTGTCCCGTTCCAAACCTGCTGTACGACACATTGCCCAATGGACATATCTTGCCATATTATCATGATGCCTTTTATATTCTTTCTGTGCTAACTTGGAACACTCACTTACGACATGGCTGACACTCTCACCCCTCTTGAAACACATCCTGCATAAAGGTGACTCTGCTGATTTTTCAATGTGATATTTTAAATAGTTCGTTCTCAGTGATTGTTCCTGAGCACTACAAATCAATGCCTCAGTGGTACTTTTTAAGTCTCCCTTACTCAACCATCCCCAAGTCTTATCCCAATCAACGGCTCCATTCTCTTCTAAGAATTGTCCGTGCAATCTTTTCTCCTTCCACTCTCTTATCATCTCAACCTTTCCCTCTCACTTAAAAGCTTCTGGGTCCTTACATTCTTCTGTTTTTAAAAGACCTTGATTTTTAACCATCTGCAGCATCTCCTCTCTACTATTTAAAATGTACCATGCCAAATTATTTTCTCCAGCTCTTACGCATTTCTCGACACTAATCAGTCCTCTTCCACCTTCTTTCCTCTTTACATACAACCTTGCAACGTCACTTTTTGGGTTTAAGCTTTTGTGCATGGTCATTAATTTTCTTGTCCTCCTATCAACCTTTTTTAGTTCGTTTTTCGTCCAATTAATGATTCCTGCACCGTATCGCATTGGTGATACAGCCCAGGTGTTGAGTGCTATTACCTTATTTTGCCTGTGCAATTTTGATTTCAAATTTAGTCTTACCCTCCTAAGGTATTATTATCATTATTATTATTATTATTGCTATTATTATTATTTTTATTATTTGATAATATTTCAACAGGTGCATTATATCAGTTTACATAACTGTTTTTCTTATAAGTCCTGTGTGTAAAAATAAATAAGTATAATACAATTGAAATAATGAAGAAAGGCAATTAATTAACCTTGGAGCCATTTACAAGTTCTTACACAAGTCTCCTACCAGAAGAACACAGTTTATTCATGTTGGAAACATTGAATGGTTTATATCTAGAACTGTGTTGTGCCACCAGCTGAACAGGAAACAAATCTGTGTGTTATGGAGCTATTAAAATCTTATGTTGAGTTGCCACTGCAAATAAGCCAAAGAAAATGCCTCAGATGGCACTTTGCAAGTATGCCATACCAGAATATGCAATATACAGTGTAAAAAGCCTAAAATTACCCTCAATATTTGTAATAAAAATCCAATAGTTACTTAATTAACTATTTTCACTGCAGATACTCTTTAGGCTGATGCTTGAGACTAACAGTGGAGTCTAAACTTCAAATGTCAATGGATTGCAGATTATTGTAAATAGGTTGGGCTTGGAGCAAATCTTGAAGTAATCCAACTTCCATTGTAAATGTTATACATTTTTTCTTATGGAACACTTTACAATAGTTTTGCATTGGTAGAACCCATATTTGACTTCTCTGATGTATTTTTCTGACAATTTTTTATCTCACTTGAAGATGTATAGTTTTGGACTTAATACTTTGTCAAAAGACTAAGGCAACAAACATGTTGAATAGGTCTTGCTGACCTTTTATGTATTTTTCCTCTGCTAGACATATTTAACTCATTTGTAATGCAATGCTTATGATCTGTTTGCCTTTACTTCCACTTTTTCAAGCTATCTTTTTTAGCTGTACTTGTGTATCACAATTGTATTGAGATGTTAGCATGTTGTATGTGACAGCTGGTAAAGTATTTAATGTTTCACTTTAATACTACCAGAACTGGTGTCACTACAACACTCCTTTGACTTTGTAAGAAGTCCTTCCTGTCTGGTAGCTGTGCTTAACAGAGGCAAATAACAGGGTTAAGACTAGTGATCAATCAAACGACCTATATTTTCCACTGTGTATTCCAAACAATTTCCTCTTTTGACTGACCCCACAGTACACAACATTGTTAGTTACCTCACTAAATCATCCAATGTCAAAATATCACCCAGAAGATGACATATGGGTATGACACATTTTTATTTTGCAAAGAAATAATCTCAAGGTGTATTCTAAAATACATTTCAAAGTTACTGAATTAATTTTTGTTTTAATGTTGATTGAACAAACAAACTTTGCACTGATGATGTGATTGATAGATAATCTTTGCTAGAAATATATCAGTAATATCTGTAATGTTTAAAGAAAATGAGAACCCTTGGCTGGAAATCTTTTCCACTAGGTCATTGAATATCAAATGATTTACACAAGTGATGCTTCATAAAATAGTCTGGAGTGTACTTCCATGTATGCTCAAGGTATTAAACTAAGATTTTGAATATACTGAGCTAGAAATCTTACTGAAAATTTTGGAGTGTAAGTGACATATAGAAACCTTATGCTGTATGTTGACAGGTACCCACTGAAACAGTGATTGTATTATAGTTTGTTGTCTAATACTGTGACACTTAAAGAACAGCTTGAATTTGTATTGATGCATACAGCTGTGTGCCCATGAAACAGCCTGATGGCTAAATCTTATCTCAGTGTATGAGTTTAGGATTGTAAATACAATGATAAACCCCTTTTGTTATCTTTGGGCAGTGGTTACCCATAGTAAATAAACATCTAAAAATAAAAGTTATTTTAAGCAGAGTAACTATTGATCTAAAACAATAAAGTTTGCTGTTAGATTTCAAAAGTTGTAAAATCACTTGGTATGAGTATCATTCCACTTTGTAATGGATACCTTCATTTGAAAGAAGAGTTTGGTGTGGTCCAATTTGGGCTAAGGTAGCACATGGTACAACTTTTAGAATTACTCGGTTACTGAATTACTCGTAAAATGACATCACTCATTCTATGTGTTGAATATTTTCATTTTGTTACCTTTTTGTCTAGAATTATAAACATACCCCACAAACACTTCCCTTTACATTACACAACCATGCAAACCACCAGTTCAAATATCCTTGATTTAGCCCTCCCTGTTTTCCTCAAGAAGTTGATGTTGATCCAGCTATTTTCTGTTTCATGCAAAACAATTTGCCATTGAATATAACATCTTTTAAATAAAGGGGTAGTGTGATGTTTAGTAAAGCATTCAATTTAGGGATGTTGAATGAAACAGAGAACTACCTAGCTATATCACTGGAGAGTCTCTCAAATGGTATTAGGATATATGTGTATGTATCATAGGATGCAAAAGATCTAGAAAAAATAATGTAAACTAATCAGTAACAAATAAATAATTGTTTTCTATTGGCTCTGAAAAAGTGGAGTTAAAACCATAACAGACTACCTCCACTAAAGTAGAGCTATTTTACCAATTTAACTAAATCCTGGTGATACTTCTTTCTTCTTCAGAAAGTGAATATAACCTGCATACCATTTCCTTTTGTTTGGAAATGCAAAAATCTATTTTTGTTTGCCTTTTTTCTACCTAACAAATATTTTTATTTCACTTTCTATTATTTTATGTCATTACACAGCATATTTCAGCATTTTAAACTTAGCTCCAGTAGAGAAAGTTCAAGTTTCACCCCATCTATTTTTTTCAGTTAATATTTGTTAAATATAACAGAGAAAATGTGGAAGAATACAGATCAATGGAACAGTGAAGACAATAGCAATAGAAGAGAATGCAATAAAAGATAAAAAGACTCTAAGCAAGAAGTAATAAGAGCAAAAGAAGAAGTTTATGATGACCTCCACCAGAGACTTAAGACAAAGTAATGAAAAAAGAACATGTTCAAGATTATCAAACAAAAAGTTAAGCTTCCAGAGATATCCAGCATGTTAGCATCATTGAAGATGCTTATCTGCTGACAGAATAAGAGGAGATTTTTGTAAGGTTGATGAGCTATTTCAAATGACTGATGATCATCGAGAACCAGAGAGAACCAAGAAATTTAGAAGCAGGGACTGTAATAAGGGAGGTCAGGAGAATTGAGAGAAGTGAAATGAAAATTTTGAAAAAAGAAGATTGGAAAGGCAATGGGGCTAGATATTATTTTTGTTGAAGCATGAAAATTGGTGCAGAAGCACTCAGGTTGGTAACAAAACTTTTTCATGGGTTACTTAAATGTTAAAGAATGACAGACAGTCAAAGGAAGGGTGTGTTGATACCAATATGCTAAAATAAAGGAGATTTTGCAACTACAAAGGAATGAAGCTGATGTGTCATACAGTGAACTCCAGATGCAAGATTGAGAAAAGAAGTAAGCACGTTCCAGCAACAATATCGATTTATCCCCGGGAAGACCACAGTGAATGTCTTATATGAATTGCATTCCCCCATGAAAAAGTACAGGGGAATACAGCAAAACTTTCCACTATATTTTTGTGAATCTAGAGAAGGCATACAACTGGGTTTCTAGGGAAGTGCTCTGGCATTGCATAGGGGAATCATGAATAAGTGAGAAGTATGTGAAAGTGGTATAGGACATGTACCAAAATAGTGTGACTGGAGTAAGGAGCACAGTGAAAATGACTTACTGGTTTGAGGTCAAGGTTGAACTACATCAAAGGTCAGCCCATAGCTGATTTCTCTTCACTGTTGTCATGGACAGAGTAGCATACAAGGAAAGGAGAGAAGCACCCTGGAATATATTGTTTGCTGATGACATACTTTTGTGTACCAATACCAGAAATGAGGGAGAAGAGCAGTTTGAAGCATGGAGAAGGGCATTAGAAAAAAAAGGAATGAAAGTAAGCAGGAAGAAAAGAGAGCCCTTGAAATTGAATGGCAGAGATGACAACAGGGGAATATCTACAGGGAAATGCAGTGTAGAAGGTCAAGGACTTAAAGTACCAACAGTCAACCATGCAGAGTAATGGAGATTGTGGTAGAGAAGTGAAGAAGAGGGAGCAGGCAGGATGAGTAGCTGGAGAAGACTGGTGGGTGTAATGTGTGACAGAAACAAAATATTGAAAATGAAATAAAAAGTCTTCAAAGTGGCAGTATGGCTTGCAGTGGTATTTGGACCAGAAACTATACCCATCTCAAAAAAGCAGGAAGCTCAAACAGAGGCAGCTGAGCAGAAGATGTTCTGATGATCTCTGGAAGGCACAAGGCTATATCAAATTGCCAATGAATGCATTAGAAGTACAGCATGTATCACAAAGCTTAGGAACAAACTAAGGGAGCAGAGGCTAAGATGGCATGACAACATATCCAGGAGAGAAACAGGAAGAAGAATGCTAGTAATGGAAATGCCAGGAAGAAGGAAAAGAGGAAGACTTGTTGATGCAGTACAAGAGGATATTAAAACATGTGAAGTATGAATGGAGGATTGTATGGTCAGAGTGAGTTGTAGATGAGTGATCTGCTATGGCAACACCTGAAAAGTAACAGCCAAAAGGCAAAGAAGAGAACTATTTGTTGAATATATGTAATTAAATGACACCATATAATGCAGTGAGTAGAAAGTACTTTTGTCATTCAAGTTATCTGAGCATCTTCTTTCTTGCAGACCACAAGAAAAGGCTTGCATTTATACAAGCAATAGTTTTTGTGGAAGATGCAGTTAATGTAAGTCAAGTTTGATTTAAAAGTCTCTAATTATTGTATGTGTAACATAATAAAATGTTTTCTTTGTGATTTTGGGTAATTAATAAAGACTACTTGCTGCTTTCTGTATGAAATGGTAAAGACATGTGGTGACCATGGTAAGACTATTTTGGTTTTGGTTTTTATCACACACACAAACCACAAGAACAGATTTAGTTGCATTTATTGCTTACTGCTTTAACACATTTTTACTTGCAAAATAGCTTGGAAGTATATTTTGGAACCAACATATCAAATGCACATATGACATGTTCATATTTGAAATAGACAGCAACATTACCCATACACCTACACCATATATACTAATCTCCATACACATCAAATCTTCACACACCTACAAACATATACAACATTTACTCATACAAGGTATTGATATGCATCACATGTACACCTTTACACATACCTACACATAGCAGACCTCAACAGAGACAGTACACAGCATCACACATTTGTCTTCTGCACATACACAGAAGACAAATACCACTTTTACACACATAATTTATTATCACTACACCTACACACCTACAAATATATGCAGCAACTACATAGGCACTATGGATATTTAACATCTACAAAAGAAAGACTTGCACAGCACAACAGAGATACCATTTTAATACATTAATCTGTCATGTATATCTTTTCCCTTGTACTTTTTATTGTGTGTACAAAATTCATTTTTATTCATAAGTTAACTTTTTTCTTTTTCTTTCATTGCTCAAATAGCAATTCTTGTGGATCTGATAAATGCAGCATCTCACTGGAGGTTCCCTGTTGGTCCTTAGACTTTATTCCTAACTGATGTTTCAGTAGGTGGGCATTTTGCATGGATATATTGGTAGGTTGGGCAGTTTTAAAGAAGGGTTTCACAATCATTGGAGAACCACTGAAGAGGCACATTGCAGAAGCCCCAATGTGGAATTTTGTGTACATGTGGTACCATGTCACCATTAATGGATTAAGTGCAGTAGCCTGTGCCTTGTCTCTTGGTGGTCACGTGATGGTCACTAAATCAAGGAGGTAGTTACCATCTTTTTTGCAGAGGCCTGAGTGTTGTTGGAGCCATCTTCCCTTTTGTTTCTCATTTCTTATGATCTCAGCTTCCTCAGAACTGACTCTTTGGTTCTTGTGTGACAGTTTCTCTTCATCCTTTTTTTTTTTTTTTGTTTTTTTTTTGTTTTAACGTCATTTTCCCCCCGCAAGTGGGGCCCCGGCGGTGCCCTTTCCAGGGAAGATCGGAA
>RDPX01000022.1:131763-148738 GCA_003991215.1 Morbakka virulenta
ACAGAGAGAGAGAGAGAGAGAGAGAGAGAGAGAGAGAGAGAGAGAGAGAGAGAGAGAGAGAGAGAGATTATTTTGATTTCTCCATGTTTTCAACCCACATACAGAAATCAATGCAGTCAAGTTATTTTCGAAGAAGAGTTGGCATACGAGCGGCATTTGAAGTGTTGAAATATACCACTTTATATGGAATGCCGATGGAGTTGCCCAGGTACGTGGTTTTTATATAGCAGTCTTTTAATAATACCGGGATTGATGGGGTACGACGTTCCGTAAAATTGTTTTTGATTTTGATAAACTGGTAAGAATTTTTAATTTTTAAACGATTTTTGAAGCGGTTTGGAGGGAGATCTGTTAGACAGACCCAGATAGAAAATGCCTTGTTTTAACTCTGAGTAGAAAGAAGGTCTTGCCATTTACGTTAGTAAACACAGAAAGAAAAACGAATGAGTTTTTGAGAAGATAGATATCTGTGAAGAGCAAGAACGCCACTGTGAACTCAAAGAGAAAAATAGCAGAGTGACAGTTGAAACGAGGAGATATAAACCGAGTACCTAAAGGACATTTGTCATCAGATATTTACACCACACAGTGTCTAAATAGTTTTATTTCGATGATGGTTTATGAATGATTATAACTCTCGCTTTTGTTCGAATGTAACTTTGTTTGGCAGGAGTTTTAAACTAAGCATAAAATTGCAACCTGCTAACCCAACCATTCAGCACAACCTAACCGTTTACTCTGTGTATCGAGGTCAGGTGTTTTGGAGGATTGAAAATTAGAGGTTAGGGTTAATTAGGCACTTGTGAATTTCCGTTGGAATATTACTGAAAGTTCCATTAATGACATATATGATCAAAACTTCTCGATCTTCTCTATCTAACAAAGATGCACATGGCGACATAACTTGGTGCTGAACCCAGTTGTGTATTATGTTTGAACATTTCGTTCGCTTTTTATGACATTGTTGTTGGACATCCCTGGTGATGTGTTTACGAACATACTTTTCAAATGTATACAGTGACCACACTAAGTATATTGCCATCTTAAAAATGTAACTCATTGAGCTCACAGTGTGTTTGGAGACGAACCACCTTAAATCGCACGAGCATGAGACTACACGTTGCCAATACCGAAATGTCCACCTGAAAATAAAAGTTAAGATGTTGAACTCGTTTTCACTGAGCTTTCATCTTTTGGTTTCAATTGAAAAGTTAGGGATGATTTCAAAACTCTTTTAAAAAGTTTTAATCTTGACTGTGAAAGAATTGTAAGCAGCTATCAGTTGTTAGTGCTACATTTATAATCGACGACTCAAGAATTGGACTTCACTGGAAGTTCAATCTCTTTGTATAGATGTGAGCTCATTTAATTTGCCTGACCTGTACTTAGAAGAATACTGTGTGAAATTGTAACGAAATGTTTAAATTAAGATAGATGAATTTTTAAAATTGGTATTGTTACTCTTATTATTGTAACTACTATTATCGTCATCATTATTATTCATCGTCATCATTATTATCATTATTATTACTACCATTTTTGTTGTTTTTGTTGAGTATCTGGGTTATATTGTAAAGTCATTAATTTAAAAGGACTTTAAGAAGATATTCATTTTAAGAGAAAGCTTTACGTGGACTTACTTTTCTGAATTTCTTTTTTTACAAATATCATGTTTCCTGTTTTACCCCACAAACATTGTAACATATTGTTTCCAGCTGCCCCATTCATTATTTAATTTGCTACTTTTCCTTTCTTTACCCAGTAACAATGTTAATAAAACAATAGTTAGAGAACTTTTAGAAGAAGTAAAGATTTGGAGAAGATCGAGATATCTTCCGCTCATGTTGGAAGTAAGTACTGGAAAGCCATATTTTGCACCTGCCTTTAGCTCAAGGCAACTCCATTTTTGGAATAAAAGCGAACACACTTTGTACAGGTACTTAAAACGGGGTGAACCATTTCCGAGTCGTAATTTAAGCTACTGTTAGCACACTGGATATCAGATACTCTTGATCGGTAATTGTATTTCCTCTTTCGTGTTTAAGGCACCAGTGTTAAAGTCCGATCTTTAGTTTACATGCCACTACAGATTAAAGGGAATTTAGAGCGTTAAGTTTGATGGGGGAAAATGACGCACTTAGGTGAAAGATGTGATTGTAAAAATATTTGGCCAAGACCGAAACGTGAATAGCCTGGATGTTTGACGCCTTAATCTGAAAATTTTATTTTCATTTCAAGGCGCCATACATCCCAAGCAAGAGCCATTGGGATTTAATTGAGAAAGTGTTTTGTGTATTAAGTACGTTTTTCATTTTACCAGTGTGTCCTGCGTGCTAACTAGTATGCACTGTCACAGTATCTTGGTACACAACTTAAAATACAAGGTAGTGTTAAAAACTTGCTTGTATTTTTGTCAGGGCCTACTAGTATTTAATAAGAGACTTGAAAAAAGGTTGAGAAAACCAGCGCAGCTAGTAATAATTGATTTAACAGACTCGCTGAAAGAGGATAACTGTGCGATTTGTGTATACAATTTGTTACATGCTATTTGAATTCATCAAAATTATGGACTCGTCAAGAATCCATCGACATGAGATGTCAATAGTTCGCTGGATATGTTATGTCTTGCTGAGGAACATTTTGACCAGTAATGGATTAGAAACATAAATGGGGTTTGAGCATGTGAAAGACTTTGTATGTGGTTTGCCTGTCTCTCGAGGAGATATGGGGTTCTTGGCCACCTGAAAATGGAAACAGTTGAATATATTGGAGTAACGTGATGTGATAGGTGCGGTAAACCCGAGACCAGGTGATGTAATGACCTACATTTCAGAAACATTTGCAGATAGCTTTTGCGAATGGAACAACATAAATATAGAACAGAGGATAAACAGCCTAACCTATGCCAGTATGGATTAAGCAGAGAGGCTTATGAACTTATAATAGCAATAATGATGATGATGATGATGATGATGATGATGATGATGATGTGAATGAACATGAATGCTGCTGGAAGCCGCTGACACTGCAGTTGACCGTTATTAAAATGGCCGATAACTATCGCGGAGTTTTTATTTCTGACAGTAAAGAAGTACCAAGAAAAATATTTTAGTTTATTTAATATTTAATATTTAGGTTAAGAAATACCAGAATAATATTTGGGTTGGTGGTTTTTCTGAGAGTAAATTTACTTTAACAAACTGCAGTTGATATTATAAGTACTAAAGTAAATGTATCTGTACGTGTGTGGTCAAGTACTAAATTGTCTTAGTTAATGATTGAAAGAAATAAACAATCTAGCATGAGAGTTTTGTTTTATCCTAACTTGTATTTATTACAAATTAACAATTTACTTTAAGTATTCGCCTGGGCATAACATTCGCAGCTCCCATTGGTAGATACACATGCTTAAATGAATAGCTGTGATTTTTCAGGCGATTTTTCAGTGTGAAATATCAGATGCTTACTTCTTTGGGTGATAGAAATAATGAGTGAACAATTGCCAATTTTTGCCCCCGCTTTGCTATTCCCGACAAGAAACTCGACAACAAGCTAAACGATGTTGAAAAATACTTGGATAAGAGATGAAATCAATTATATTTACTAGTATAGGTTGGTGGTCGGGAGGTTTAACTTACAACCTCCAGGCTGAAGTAAGTAAGTAAGTAAGTATAGGTTGATTGCTTTGAGATTCAAATACTACAATAGTGTTTTAATGTTATCGACCGCAGTATTTTATTTCATAGTTTGTCAAAACACTACTTCCTTTCCTTTAGTACTTAAACAATACACCAACTGGATCTCTGAATGCGAAACAATTTCAAGAGTTATTTGATATTGCATTCGAGGCTTCACCAAAGAAGGTATGTCAAAATAGTTAACTACTTTCCCGTGCTTAATGGCTCACTGGCTCAGTCATCCACGTACGCACTCACTTGTTAGCACACTCATGCATCCACTTACTCTGTCACTCACTCACTCACTCATTCATTTGCTTACTCACTCACTCATTCATTTGCTTACTCACACTCCTTCACCTTTATATCACAATTTGTAATGGAGAATATACACAATACCGATGGAGAGGATTTGAAATGAAAGTTGAAAAATACATGTACACTGAACTAGGTGTGAAACAGTGCCTTTGGCTGTCATGTTCGGTTGTTCTACGCCTTAAGTACGCCGTTCTTTCTTCAGGCCCTATCATTAGACAATCTCACCCTAATTACGCATTTATGGCTTAGGCTCCTACAGAATGATGACTCCCCGTCCAAAGTCAGATCAGTATACATGGAGGGCAGGGAAATCGTGAAAATTATATAACCCAAAGAAAGAATATTTGAAATTGTAAAAAATTAAAAAATGTGTGTGCACAAAAGTGCTTTCCAACTATTCCCACTGGGTTTCATGGGTGCATGCTCTGTTACTTGAGCTATCAGCACTTGGTCTCAACCAGATTATTTTTGCAACGATATTCTTCAACTCCAAATCTTCTCCATATATAATATAATATTTTTACACTTTGCTGGCCCGCTATGTAGGTTGGGATTATTTGATCTTACATTAGAACGGAGTCATTCTGTGGGAGGCTTACCAACTTATGCGTGATTTTATTACATCTCCAGTGATAGTGACCACACTGCTTTAAATTCAACGGGGTGAAAAATGAACAGTGTTGGTAAAAGTATCGATACCTTGAGCCCACTGGAAATAGTAAAGAAAGAAAAGAGGAAAGCTTTTATCACTTTCCTCGTGCACCAAAGTTATCTTATTTAAAACTAGCAAAAATTTACTCTTTATTGACATAACTATGCTAGTTTTACGGTAAAATGTTGACAGTATCTAATTTGAATTGTTATACTCTTTAAGTAGAATACATGTATTTTGTTACAGCTTGATATCAGAATTTAATGAAGAACCCTTAAATGCGGAGAGTTAATTTCTGTGCCTTGATTCAATCACTTTTATTTTAGGTAATCATTTTCAGATGGTAAATGCACGAGTGAAATAAAAAATAATAGCTATGGCCAAAGACACGTTTCGGAAAATGAAATCAATACTCACAAACAGAAACATTAGAATAGATACAAAAATTAGGGTGATGAAAACATATGTATGGTCAGTACTACTGTGTGGATACGAGTGCTGGACATTAAACAAAGAAATAAAAAGGAAACTAGAAGCAGCAGAGATGTGATTTATCAAAAGAATTATGAGGATATCTTAGACAGAGAAAAAGTCTAATGAATCAGTACTGAAAGATCCTAACATTGAAAGATAATTGATGAGAACAGTCAGACAAAGACAACTAAAATTCTTGGGACACATCTGTCGACACAAGGGTTTAGAGCATCTAGCCATTACTGGAAAGATTGTGGGCAAGCGCAGTGGAGGCAGACAGAGAATAACTTTTATCGATAGTCTTAATTCATGGGTAGGACAGTGTGATACTAGTAACGAACTGATAAGGTTAACTGAGTTTGAGGACTATGATCGCCCATGTCTGTTCCAGACAAGGTACCTTATAATGATGATGGTGATGATGATGATGATGATGATGATGATGATGAATCATTTTGAGGAGGTTTTTTTATTTAATACAATGTTGTTTTTATCATTTTATGCTCACTACGTATAGTCTGTTTTAAGGTTCATGTTCATTATCGTAGACATTGTTCTAGCTGATGTCCATCAAAAAAGGGGGATTATCATCAATGCACTTTACCTGGGCCACGTTTTAAATTGGTGCGGATAAAGTATGCGCTTTAAACTCCGACCTATAGTTTTACACTGGTTCATTTCTTTTTGAAATTTCTACATTCTGCAGCGGATCTGTTAAGTTTTAAATTGTTTGAAAGGTTTTCCAAAATACATTCTTCTGCAAATGTGAGAGCAAATATCAAACAAAAGCAGTTTATTTGCGTGTTGTCTGATTAAACCATGCACCACAAATACAGACATTCCAGGGTTGTGTGTTTGTTTTAATTCTTTGTTGCACTGGATGCAACAAACAATCTTTAATTTATTTTACACATGTAAAAGTGTTAATCAGGTGTTCGGGCGTCTGGCAGACTATTTTTAGATGAACTCAGTGGGTCATTTCTTTTAGTTTTCACATTTTATGAAGGTGTTTCTCTTTGAAAGATATTAAATATCTCCAATAAAATGTTAAATTTGTTACACATTTTCCCTCAGAATAAAATGATTCCAACCAATGTAGCAAGGGATCACATTGGTTCTGCACAAGCGGACATTTGACAGTAGATTTACAGTTTTTAATCAACCAGGTGTCTGGGGTCACTCATGAAAAGTTGTTTGATTTTCAATGCTAATTTATTTGTTCTTACTCATCCTTTTTGAGGAGCCGTGGCTTAATGGTTAGTGCAACTGCACAGTAACCAAGAGTTCTGGGTCGATTCCCCGAGCTGTCGAGGAGAATTTGGAACTTTGCAAAGAAAAAAAAAGCCATTGGTTGGCGTCAGGAAGGGCATCCGGCCAAGAAATTCCTCACTGCCAAATCAAAGTCCCTCTGAAGGGCTCCGTCTGAGCCCCATTTGCTGGGGGGGGGAAATGACGTTAAAACTAAAAAAAAATATCTTTTTTGTGAAAGTAAAGACAAACATAGCAAGTTGAATAAAACTTATTTTGAAATTTTCTAAAGGAAACAAGTCAATTTTTTCAGCGTGTTTTGACAATTCGTCAAAATGTGGGTGCTTTTTCTAAAGTGAGTTACAAATGTTGAAGGCTTCGTTATCCATCGTGCTTATTCGAAGGCGAACTCTTCACTGAGAGATGTCTTATTCTCAATATCTGTGCAATAATACTTTTAAAGTGTTTATAAACAATAATAGGTTTTTATGCATTTAGTCAAAATATAATTGAATGCAGTGATAATTAGTTTTGTTGGAAGAACAAAATCATTTTTATGTGTTTAAGGTATGGTGACCATGTGTCGCCACAGTTTTCTCTGGGGATTCTTTTGGCAATTTTGATGACTTTATAAACACGGAAAGAATTGCAGGAAAAAACTTTAGTTCAAGGAGTTCAATATGTAATATTACAAATTTGAAATATTAAAAATTAAAAAAATAATAAAAGCAACACAACAAGACAGTTCCGGGTACTATTAGTCTTAAGATATTAGTGGTACATGAGTGCTTTTTATTTATATGGCTCCGGCAAGGCAGAAAACTTTAACGGTGGTTTTATAGCTCCTCGATTTTTGATGCACTGCTGAAAGCTATCAAAAAGAGGATAGGAAAACAGCCAATGGTTGCAACGTTTATTCAGGTCCCATTTTCATTGAAAATGGATAGCTTAGTACTGTTATAGATACTGCTCCACGTTTTATTGGCTTTTTGAAGGCACTAAGGCATAACAGACTGTTACTAGTTTCAATCTCGATCTATTTCTCACCCCGTGCTCACATTGAAACAATCACTACGGTCTTCTTTTCCATCCAGTGTATCAGCATAACCACGAAAATTGCTTTTTTACCAGATAATGTATGCAACCTTACCTTTAGAAATATTAATACTTTACGGCAATATTATCATTTTTTTACTCCTCTTGATTTTAGCGTCCGCCTGTTACGTATTTCAGAAGTTCTATGTTACGACATATACAACAGTGTATTAACCATCGATATTATCAATATTTTGGGGATTTTATGGCATTTGTCAATGTCTTTTTAATAACAGTAAGTAGTTCAGAAAGATATATTAAAAAATTTCAATTTTAAGTTTTTTAATCGTGGTAATTCGACTGTTGTCCACCTTAAATCTGGTTTCTGTCATTAATTTAGAGATTCTATTTCATCTTGTGACTTCCTTACCCATGATGACAGCCATAACTCTTTTGCTTGGAAGCTGTTTTGTCATCTTACTACAAATAACATGACCCTCATTACTCAAGGCAACCAGTTAATCACATCTTTCTGTAATATTTTACTCGAAGTAGTTGTATTTTTAACTAGCTATGCAATTTTTATTAGAAGTGTTTTAACACGTTACAATTTTTTTATGTGCAGAAACAAACAGACTGTCGTTTTTAAGAATAAGAATTTTTCGATAGTTTTTCTGTTTTATCGGACCCAACCATGTTCAGCCCTTCTCTGTCACTAAAATTTGCCCCCCCCCTCACTTTATATTTTGTATCGACGGCTGTGATATTACTCTACCCCATTGCAAGTTACTCAGTTTTAAGTAGACTACCTTTTTTGATTGTGTTTACCGAGGTGTACAGATTTTGCGTCCCTTACCCTGAGCAAATATGTAATTGCCTCTCCAGTCAGCTTGCCTTGTTGAAAAATCCTTGAATTTTAGGTAGATCTTTATAAAATCAGTGTTTGGAAAATCTTTCCATTCAATATTTTTTGTAGTGTTTTTATATTTTCCTTTATACTCTCAGTTTTAAACGCCTCATACTTTTTTGGTTAATTTATTTGTATTCAAAACTTTGCTAAAGTTCTGGTAACCGATTTTTTTCATTGGAACAAATCTATGATTAACCACTGGTTAAATGTAATCTATCGTATAACAGCCCTAGGAGACTGTTACCCTTGTAGAACCACCCAGTTGTTTGCTCGTATCCCTGTTTTTGTGCGTTCATACCAATATTTAATTCGTCCTGTATTGGCTTTTTCTTTAGATTGAACTTAGTACCGGATATGAAAGACCAATCCAGTCCGGGAGTTCTATGCTTGGTGTAAGTCTTTGTCAGATAAAAACAGTTTCAAGCTTTAATAGAGAAGTTGTGTTTTAAATTTTTAAGGAAATGCCCCAGTAAGAATATTATGCTCATTTTAATTCCAATTCATTACGTTTGGCGTCCAATTAATGACGTCTGAAAAAAAGGTAATACGTAAACACAAAAATGCTCACCAGACCTCGCCGCATGAAAGGGAGAGAAGCAAGACATTTTATTCCCTGTGGTTTTATAGCATCAGGTGGTTTTTCCAGAAAGTCCACTTTTACCTAATCATTTTCGGTGGAGAAATAGTGTTACATCGGTGAGCGTAACTTGCAGCTCAGTACCACATAGTAGCACTCTTCTGTTTGAAAATAAAAACAATCTTGCGCTCAATCGTAGGCCGGTCTTTGAGTACTATCTTTAGTTAGTCATCACCAGTATCAAAGGGCAAAACAATTTTAATATTGTACAACGAATTATTATTGTTGCTGTTATAAATGTTTGTTCCATACAAATAACTTAACATTTGGCCAAAGATATCTGGCCACATTTGATATCAAGGACCTGTCGGATGATTCTCGCCGTGACAAGTAGAGTTGAGGTTTGGAGTAACTCAATTCTTGTTGTTTCACCTATTTCCTTCAGTAACTGTTAAAGGTTTGCCTGTTAAAGTGCTAAACGCACCATTGACTATTGGGATGACCTTGGTTGATACATTCCATATCTTTTTTATTTCTCCGGCTAAATCTTGTTACTTTATTTTTTCCTGCTCCCTGTTTCTTATATTCATATCAACTGGTATGGCTACGTCTATTATGATCATTTAATTTGAATTTTTGTTCACTCTTATAATGTTTGGCCTTCTCGCATGAATTTCGAGATCCGTCTCTACTATAAAATCCCATAATACACTGAAGTATTCAATTTTAACAACTGTGTCAGGTTGATGTTAGTGTCACTAATTCTAAATTCTTGCTGACGTAAGATATCCCAATGGAGTCTCTAGCGACAAAGTCATGGCGGCGTTTATATTCCTTTTGCGCAAGACTACATTAATTTCACAGAAAATAATGATTTGTTTAGGTTTGAACATTGCCCTATCATTAAAGTTTTATTTGTGTATGTATGGAGGGCTGGATTATTGTACGTATTTTTGCTTAATTTACGCGTATTTTTTATTAGTGAGAATTTTTTTTTACATATATATATATATGATGTATGGATGGATGGATGGATTTACAGGTGTATACATGATTGCTTGAATTTTTATACAGAATTTTCAAATTTGTTGCCATCTACATACGCGTTTCAATTTGTTTCAATGAAAATGTGTCACATGTTTACTGTTAACCTACTTACCCTTCACTGTTTTACTTCTGTTACTTTTAGGTATTTAATTTTTGTTTCATTATCTACTACGCTATGGAACAGGTAAGTGAATGAAAGCTCCGGAGAAGAACTTTAGTTTTTTTGGTTGAAGCAGTGGCATACTTGCATTAAGCCAGTCGTTGGTACTTCTGAACAAGTTGATTTCGAAAAGGATACACTTCGCTCTACTAACATGCTTTTTCCGGTGACGCTGATTTGATTTAGTTACAAGTTGAATATTATCATTATTATTAATATTATATTTGATATTATTTCTATTAGGAAATTAAGAGTAATGTGAAAGGACCGAGAGTACTAAGGCAAATCATTATTAAAAGTAGTTAATTAAAAATGAATGATAAAACTGAAATAGGGTGATATGTTTCACCTGCAGTTAATGGTCAGGGTGGAAAATCAAATGCGTTACTGTGAAACAACTAAGGCACAGATAAATATGGAAACAACGAGGAAACCCAAGCCTCGCCTTTTAGTAAATACGGTTAATACCAATAGAAGCGCCCTTTTACGCATGCAAATGTTGTCAAAGTATTCTTTAACTCTTTTCTTACTAAAATATATCAAAATAGCCCTGGTTTAACTATTTGACATTACATACTATACTATAATTTTACTGTACCGTACTAAATTTACGTACTATACATTTACTGTACTATACTTGTTTACAGTACTACACTTGCTATACAATATAACTAGGCATTTATAACCTCTTTATACTAATAGTTTAGCCATGTAATCATTAAAAATCAATATTGTTTTAAGGAATATTTACTATAAAAAATCAGGCCAGCCAATGTAAACATTGTATGTACAAATTGCTACAAATTGCTGCATCAATCTTACCCAATACTTTCTGGCGTCGTTCAAGAATTGTTATTGGTGATGAATTGTAAAAGAATTGTAATCATTACTCGGCATTATTTGTCTATTCAGACGCACAGAAAAGCATAAACACACACACACACACACACACACACACACACACATAATTAATAACTCTTTTTACTCTGTTTTTCTTCTAGATTTTAATGCTAATCTTTATTGGTCCCAAAAGATATCTCTCACATAAGGTATTTCTTAATATCTTTTAGTCCTATGATAAGCTGTATACTGATACTGTTAGCAACCAAACGTTTCATTTGTAATCAACTGTTTGTATTAACTTGTAGCTGCGTGACAGGCAGGTTGAACTAATAGTCGTAAGTGGGATATTGATTTGTGACATTTGTTTGTTTATCGATTAATTGATTGACTGATTAATCGATTGATTGATCAATGTTTACGCAGGATAAGATTTACAAGTCAGTCAGAATGCATATACAAAAAATTGTTACGATTATTTTTTTTGCTATCCCAGTATTTTGAAATATGACTAGGACTCGACTGGACCTCAGCTACGTTGCAAGATGTAATTTTGACATCATTGAGAAATTGAACTGGTTTGTAACTATGGCGACGTAAAAAAATATCCTCCACAATGTTGCAAATCATTCTGTCGAGGGGTTACTCACTTTCTTTCAGTAGCCATCAAATATCCACTTACAAGCAGCCAGCTGTGCATACTACTTGTTGCAATTTGTCTCATGGAAATAGCTACCTTCACAGTGTATTCAGTACTTCGCACTTGGAGTGAGACTTTAACCCACAATGATTTTTTTAAAGCAAATAGCAATTATACTTGACATATAATTGCAAATTCAATACCTTATATGCTAAATAAATATATTTTTCCTAGTGCTAATTGGAATGTATTTTCATAGTGTCATAAAAAGTAATAGCGATGACAGGATTTTTTTTCTTCAGTATCGGATGCTTTCAAGATTTTCCTTGATAGATTGTTTGGCAACGATTCTGCGACATCCTACTCTGTAGTTATTTTTTTTTGAGTCTCTCTTTCGTTGGTCATTGAATAATATCTTTTTTGCGAAGGAAAATTTTATTTGTTTAATTAAGATCAGATTTTGTTGATATTTTGGAACTTTCACCTTAAAAAGAGGTAAGTAAGAACATTGCAATTGAAAATAGAAGGGTAGGGGTTGCAAAAACCAACATTACCTGCTTGTACCTAACCGTTTTTACCATACTTCACCGGTGGGCGGTCTCTGAACGCTTATGTATTTAAGTAGAAGGTGGGTCAGCTATCAACAAAACATTAAAAGTAGTACCCATAACAATAACCTCTCGTTGGAACTTGAACCCGAGCTCAATTTGGGCTATTTTTGCAATTTACCTTAGGGCAAGGAAGATGTGATTCTGTTACTTAGCTTCCAGACGTTTTGTAAAGTTCTAGTTCAGTTGTGAGGTGACACACAATTGTAACACACTGTAAATGTAGCACAAAAACAGGTTAAAACTAGTTAAAACGTTTGTTGTGCCTTGGGTTTTAAGCCCCCAAAGGAATGACTAACCTCTGTACTTTTATTTCCCCGTAGCATATTTGGTTTGAACTTATTATAACCCTACTCTTAGTGGTAAGTAGTTTTTTATTACTCTTTGAATCTTTTATCTAAAGGTTTAGTTGGAAAGGATATTATCTTTTATGGAAATTTCCTTCACCGGGCTATCATTTTAACACACTTCTTAGTCTTTCTATATGTAGAATAGGCGTATGTAATATCTTCGTATGATGGAAACGAGGGAATACACCTATGACAACATGACAAAGAAGTTATCAACAAGCTCGTTTTGGTTTTTAATAGAGCTTTAAACAGCTGTTATCAACAGTTATAAATAGTGTTAGTAACAAAACGCCTACATCCCATTTTATCTTATTGTTGGAGGTTGCCAGAGGAAAATAACTACCTTCTGCATAGATACGTAGCCAAGAATACTATCATGTTAATGGAGGAGATTAAAGGGCCATCCATAGTGAATTTTTATGTTGTCCACTCGACTTAGTAATCGACTTAAGTCAAATAAGAAGTTGAAGTTAACCAAACATGTATTTGAAGCATACATGTGTGTGAAGCAGAAGATAATATCTTCTGCTTCACACACAAAAGCTTTGTGGTCTGTTTTTTATTGTACTGGTGAAAATTTTCTGGAGTTATTAGAATTCAATGGCTAATCTGTGCATATAGATTTGAGCAAGATATAATAGAAAAACTCCATTAGAATATTTATTCTGTATTCCCATACTGGTTTTGTAATGGTGCATGCTACCTTGCTTGTTTTTTTTTAGCTGAATGAAATTCTCTACATAGCTCTTTATGGTGGTCCATTTGAGTACTTTACAAAGTAAGTATTTTGTTTTTTATGTAGGGACATAAATAGTTAATAAGATGTATTAACAAGGAGAATAACGGTTATCTTTTTTTTACAGTAAGGGATGAAAAGCCTATAGTTTATAGAACTTAATAACTTACTAAAATGTTTTTCTGGTTTATCAATTTTCTAAATTTAGCTTTGTAAAAGAAAACCTTTGGGTAGTGATCACCTTTCAATAAGGATACTTTTGACGTCTAGGAATAGAAATAACATTAATATGGACTGATTGCTCATAAATAGGCTAAAATGTGTTAAAGACTATCTTTAGATAGCTGTAAACAAAGGCTATTAGTGTCATCAACAGTTCATACTAATGTTACCAGAATATATAGGTAATATGTAGCCAGACTCTTGTTTAAGACAACGTTTTTTTAACGACTATTCAACATATACTGTTTCTAAATACTTTACTCATAACCTTACTAATATTGGTCGTATATATTGGTCTTAGATAGTGATCATATATAATGGTCATATTTACTTGAACAGATATTTAAGACCATTTGTCGGTAGTATACACCTGTCAACGACAAGTATTTCTCTGTCCAACAAACAGAATTTTTACTGCTCTTGACAGAATATAGTGGTCATATACAATTAAACCTATCTTAAAGACTAGCTGCCCATAGAACCCCCCTGTCAACAAATGCCATTTGTAAATACTTCAACAGAATTCATAATAACATTGACTTCATGTATTGGTCATACACAGTCTGATTTGTGGTAAAGACCAGGTATGAGCAACAATCTGTTGGGAAAACCTTTCCAAGGCACCTTTTACCACACCATTTTTGCAACTATTGCCAGTCACATGCTTGACATTCGCTCTTATAATCCTTGGCCTAACTCATACTAATATACTAACCATTTGTAGCAACTCCGTAGTTTATGTCAGCATGAACCATTGTAATTAATTATTGAATGTTCCCCTCCTCCACAAGAACTTTCACAATTCAGTTAGTATACCTATTTACTGCCACAGAGTCACTTTCACCTTTTGCTGCCACCTACTGAAACAGTAATTTTTCTCCAAAGTATCTTTTTGCGTGGATGTTACTAAATACCTAGATTATCTGTCATCCTATAGTGATGAATAATTTGAAGTGCTTTTTCAAATAGACTGGGTAAAGCAGGAAACTCCCCGGTAGACCACGTGCTTAGTGTCAACCAAACAGATTGTGATAATCAGCTACTGAAATGTTGACCAATTTATAACGAAGAGCAACGCAGATTACAAAAGAGGTAAAGAGGTACCAGCTATGTATTCTGGATACCTGTGAATGCCAATGAACAGGAGCAGACAGAATGAAGCTGGTTTAGACCAAACTGTCATCCTCAATGGAGACCATGAACTGCATGACAGTTGTGTTGAAGTAATTATCAGCCAACAAGCATAGAATTCACTCATGAAACAGATAGCCATCAACATGAGGATCATGGCAGCAAGTTTCTACTCGAAATATGGCAGTGTTAAGTTCATACAGTGGTATCCCAGCAGCACCTTTACAATGAGAGGAAAGAAGAAGAGAAGGAGCACGTCAACCGTAAACTACAGAAAACATTAAATGAGTGGAACAGGAATACCACTATAGTCATCATAAGAGACCTTAATGCAAAGGTGGGGAGTGACAACAACTGGCTCGAAAGGGCGATGCAGCTTATGGAATAGGGTGTCAAAGTGAAAACGGGAAAGACTGAATTTTGTCTGATTGGTGGAAAAGTTCTAACAGGAACACTATGATCCTGTAATGACAATCATATAGCAACATAGGTATAGCAGACCGAAGAAAGAAAAATATGTTTGACGATCTCCTGTTCAGTAGGCGGTTGAGACCTGACGACTATTTGGTAAAGATAAGCATTTAAGTGCGCCTTAGGATTTTGTAGATGACATTCCTCATTTGTCATCAACAATGAAACACCTTAAATCCCAAACAACAAAGCTGAAAGAAAATGCAGCAAACGTTGGGCTAAACCTGAATGACAAGAAATACAAGCCATTAAAGAAGGACAGTAAGAGTAACGCTGGTCTGAACGTAGGGAGAATGAAGCGGAGGAGTTGGAGAGCTTTACACACCTTGGTACCGATGTAACCAAGGATTTCGGGGGCACTGAAAATGTCAAGGAAAGTATACCTTTAGCCATCACAGCCTTTAAGAAACTAACATCTAGCAAGCCACACATATCAGCAGAAAGACTAAGCCTCCCCTCTCCAAGAGCCTTGTATTGCCAGTCCTACTGTGCAGATGCACGACTTTGTAACGAACAAAAAAGGCAACTTGATACCTTCTAGGCCCAATGGCTCTGAAAGGTCTTCAAAATAACAGTGGCTGCACTCTATCTCTATATCCACTCTATATCCACTCTATATATACTCTATTTCCATTGTTATGGATTGGTCCTAGGAGAAACTCCTAAGGGCAGAAGGAGTCGTGAACATGCTAAATCTAGCAGTGAATGGTAGAGATGGAAGGACGTGGTGCCGGCTGGATCTAATGGAATGCAACACGGTGTGTAACCTCAAGACAGTCGTAAGTGGGAGAGAGATGCGCAAGCCTTATTTACCAACTGACTCTGAGAGAAGTTCGGGAAAAAAACCGTAAGCCATGGCACTACCGAATTTTTAAGTCAGTGTCTTAAATGCCCCTTGGTCTTATGAATAAAAAGATTTCATACTTTGTGGCATATTTTGTTCATCGTTTTACAAAGAAGGGATACACTTTGTTACCATGTCTTAAATGCAGATAGTGGCATAACACCTCTTTAAGGCCTATTGTATTAAGGACTGTCTAGACGGAGGTTACCATTTGGGGGAATGGCATGTTATGCTATTCCCAACAACCACGTACTACGATAAAGGTTTGCATATTTGCTAAATGACTTTCCATTTCATTTTCTTTTAGCTTGCTTACCATTGTCATCGGTTATCACTGCGAATATTGCGGTGCCAGGTATTCGTACGAATATGAAATTCTCGCCTGCAAACCAATATCCCATGTAGTTCCGATGGGCTTAGTTGTTTACTGGAAAAAACGTGTCGATAATGTATTCTTACCCTCGCTACTAATATTGTATGTTATTGTGTTACATTGTTAATTCAATGCTACGTTGATCTTTTAAAGTAATTTTCTTTTGTTGTACTTTTGTTTTCAGAGAAGAGATGATTGCCAGAAGTGAAAAATATGGATACTTTTCACTTTGGAATTTGCTTCGAATGACGAATATGCTCATTATCGTCAGAGTTCTAAGGATAATACCAAGTATAAGGGTACATGAGAAAATAGCTTTTGCTCTACTCGTTTATTTATTTATTTATTTATTCATTTATTTATTTATTTATTTATTTTTCATAACAGCATCGCACCAACAGGCAGTTTAATAAAACCACACAACATTGAACATGAACCTTTTGTTTGATAGAAAATTGTTTTCATATTATTTTGGTTGGTTTCATATTATTTTGGTTAGTTTCATATTTTTTTGGTTGGTTTCATATTATTTTGGTTGGTTTCATATTATTTTGGTTGGTTTCATATTATTTTGGTTGGTTTCATATTATTTTGGTTGGTTTCATATTATTTTGGTTGGTTTCATATTATTTTGGTTGGTTTCATATTATTTTGGTTGGTTT
>RDPX01000022.1:168536-196346 GCA_003991215.1 Morbakka virulenta
GGGAGAGGCAGTAGCGCCCAACCCGGAGGGGAAGGGGGGCATAACGCTCTTGAGTGAAAGCTACTGTTGGAATGTAATAATTATGGACAAAGACTATTGAGAAAGAAACAAGTTGGTTGGTGGAAGTCCTATAACGAGACACGTGCCACAGTAACAAGCAGGGCAGCGCGGAGGTAGAGTGTAGAAGCCATAACGCGCTACTCGGCACAAAGTGGAAAGGTAAGGTAAGACTAGAAAGCAAAAGAGTGTCTGAAAAATGCCATCAAATGTACCTTAACAAATTGTTTCAACCTTATATTGCTCTCTTCAGAAGGCTTCTTGGAACTGGAGGTATAAAGTGAAGTAAAAACGACAAAAATAAAGTACGTTTTTAACAAGATTACTTAATTTACTGTAGGAATAACAGTATAGGCACTTCAAACGACAATATGGAGCTCTGCTTTGGGAGAAGGCTCGTCAAAGACTGTTTTAATGTTCATCGTTGGGTCATCGAGCTCCAAACATGGACATAGAAAACAAGGATGAGGAGGGTTTCTTTCTGTGTTAAAGTTGGAAATAATCTTTCTGTGGGAAAATAAAGCAAGTTATCTATCATGCGCTTGTAGCTCTGAGATGCTGGATATATGCGCGCAATTAATATGCTTCATTTCCAGGTTTGGTTCCTCCGACATGAATATAATTTTTTGAGAAAGGTGTTAGTGGTGGGAACCGCTACCATTGAAGTCACTCAGATGTAACTGCTTGTCAGAATAACGTTCTCGTCGAAAACCCTATACTTATTATATAGCCAGTGCCTACCTAACCAGTAAACGAGACCTCAATGTTCATTAGCGACTTCCATCTTGTATGGCTATGCCACCATAAATACAGGACTCAATGCAGCACGCACTTTGAATAATTTTTGAAAAACTTCCCAATTTCATAAAACGTGTCTGAAGGTCAGACACAGACAGATACGTATATATGTATATATATATAATATATATATACATACACAGGAATATATCCTGTTCCTTTCTGGGCAAGCCTCTATCTTTACCACTACGAAAGTTTTTTTATCACAAAATTGTCACGCACCAAACGCTACCGTGGATTTAAATTCAATCATACCTTTAGATTCATTGATGATGCTTACTGTATCAATGAAGACAATGAATTCGAAAATAGTTTCAGCGAAATATACCCTCCGGACTTACACCTTAAGTGTGAACTCAAAGGTACACACGCGACATTCTTAGAACTGGATATCGCGATTAAAGATGGAATGTTCGTGCATAAACTATTTCATAAGAGAGACAATTTTCCTTTTTACATCGTTAGGATGCCTGATCTTTCTGGAAATATTCCAGAACATATTTTCTATGATTTTATATCATTTGAACTTCTACGGACAGCTCGTGCAATTTTACAGTATAATGATTTTATTCTTAAGAATCAAGAACTTATTGTGAGGATGATAAAACAAGGTGCCTCTTGCCCCAAGGTTCTCAAAGAATTCGATATGATGCATGAAAAACATAGTGATCCATTTACCTCTTTCAACAACAGCCTAACTGTCCTTAAGCATGAATTGACAAAACATCTTTTACATTTTTTCCTTCTCACCTCATCCTCTCGGTATGTTTCTTCTTCTTCATTTTTCTTTTTCCTACAGATTGTGTTCTTATTCATTTCGGTCTTTAATCCTTTCATGGAGATTCCACCTGATCAGTGCTACTGGACAGCAATGCCTGTATGTCCATTTCGATTTTAAATGCCCGAAATAGTTGACATGGTCATCGACTGATGATCTGTGATTCTACTATTCACCATCAGACCTATCTACTTTTCTCTTGTTCATCAACAAAAACATCCAACATTTTTCATCATTTTTTTCACCATATCTCTAATCATTTCTATCCTTTGTCCATCATCTCTCTTCATTCTATTTGCAAATAATTAATTTTTTTGTTTCTCTTTGTGTTGTCTTTCGTGTTGTTATGTGGATTGTCTATGTATGTATTGTCTCATTATTCTCGTATAATCACCCAGTTCCATCTTTGGCTAAAGTTGTCTCTTATTATATATATGATGAAGCAGCAGCTAGTGCGTTGCACGTCCATAATTAAGTTCCAAATTGGTTTTATTTCTTTCTGCTTTTCTGCTTTCTGTCTGTCTTACAATGTCTTTGTCAACTTACCAAGCAACTGTGTGTGTGTGTGTGTACGCTGCTGGAGGTCGATTTGAAGACCACCCTGATGAGTTCGATCCGGCCTCATGAAACGGGAAACAAAGCTCCCCTCACCGCCAAAAGGCAGATCGGTTTGGAAAGAAACCAGAAACAAAAAACTTTCACTTACCACCAGGGGCGGCACAAGTTCAAAAAAAATTCTCCAAATCGACGACGAACCAGATTCGAAATCACATGAACGACGAGATCGATTTCTTCCATGGTACGGAAGAAACAGCTTGAAATGAAGGCTATTCGTTACCAACCAGTCAGGATAACCTAGCTAATCAGTATCCAGGCGTCACCACGTGGAGGTTGCCTTCTTGGACGCCCACCAAGCAACTAATTTGTACCTGGCTTATGCTGGTGAGTGAAGGTGATGAAAAAGCGATTTCGCCATTCAGACCTTTCAGTGTACGAGCCTGTACAAGTGTTCCGTTAACCCATCTTTTATAGACTTTTATTGAATGAATTGATCAGTAAAGAATATAATTTGTTTAATACAAAACACGTAATATATATATATACACACACTACCTCAGAACAATAACAGAAACTACTTTTGGATGGATAAATATATGATATGCACTTAATTGCTTGGAAATTTTTATTTTACCGTTAACTATCTCATCTTCCATTATCAATGTAAAAGGTTTTTTTTATTAGACGTATGAAATAGACAACGCTTTTAATATTACTATCAAAAATTAATATTATGAAAGAAAATAAAAAAAGAAACAGCTATTTTAAAACATAACAACGGATTTTATAGCATTACTTTTAAGTATAATGAAGTTAAGTAAATGTAATTAAGTAAGTTGGAAAAGATGTGAATTTCTGCTGGGGGATCGATTTGGTGTCTCAGTGGCAGTAGGGAATTCATCTACTAGAAGGCTGCAAAATGACAGAATTTTATTGTTAGCAATATTTCCACATATTATTCTACTGAAGAAGGAAAAACATGTACGACTGTTTTTCTGAAAGATAAAGTTATTTTGCACTAGATTAACAGAAGACAAGCAATATTTTTATAAATAATTTTTTCTCGAATACTATGGAATTAAAAAAATATTGTTGTGTTATTTGGTTTCAAAATAATTTGAAAAAACGATAAAATTGAATTGTTACTGAATTTAAATGCTAAGAGAAAAGACAGAAATTAGTCAATGTGATAATAATGATTTCCATTAACGTTTAGGCAAGAAAATGTTTCTATGATTATGGCTTCTTTATTCAATATGACGACTTCTTCAAATTCGGATTTTTTTCTCCTTTTTGGACACAAACTCATTCAAGTTAAAAACAAATTAGTCACTTGTGTCTTTTTGAGAATTTCTGTCCATAACAGGTGTTGATTTCACACCCTGTTTGTGACTGTAATTCTTAAAAACCAGAATTTAACATCATTATCTATATAGCCAGATACCGACTGTACTTAGATTGCCGCAACTGTTCCTACCAATCCTAGCAGATTATTCTAGGACTAAATATGGACATAATTTCATATCTCATTAGAAACTATTTTTAGGTTGGAGTGTTCTAAGGTTTTTGTTCTAGGTTCTTTGACTTCAAATATATATGTTCGATGGTTTTTGATTTAGGCACTGATCAGTTAATGTTAATCTTTCAGCTTGAGTTCAGAATACCTACCTAGTAGCTATGATTTGATATGTACTAGTGGAATGCTGGTAATTGTGTTTATAACATTACAATTATAAGGTAAGCAAAGAGGGTATTAAATTAAGTAGTAGAATGTACCTCCTTGATCGCAACTTTCCTGTGGCATAGCGGATAAGATATTTTAGGTTACAAATTCAGTCAGCTGTCTTGCCGTAAAATTCAATGTTTATTATGAATATAACTTTTTCTTTTTTTTTTCATTGTAATTCTCTAAAATTTTTGCATGAATAAGAAAAGGTTTGAGTAAACAGAATTGAACACTGTCTTGCGTTAACTCCTATGGTAGCCAAAAGCAGTTCTTATCACTCACTTACACTTCTTTTATAGACGTTTGTGCTGCAGTAATTTTTAGAGCTTGGGAGAATATAAAATATCAGATGCTCCATAAATTGAAGACCAGGAGGAAAAATTTGGTCAAGTACAAAGTGAAGTGAAAATAAGGCACGAATGAAAATGACAAAAGCACTGTTGTGAATGCGATGAGATGTGACTTCTGACATTTAATTCTAGGAAGCCACAGTTGATTTCCTTAAACAAAACTCGTAAGATTTTTCTCTGTATGCAGGAACCTTTGGTAGAAGAATATCCATTCATCAGGTTAATGGGTAGTTTCTCATTCCTCAGGTTAGAACAAGGATTGTATTAACTGATTTGACCGATTTTAATCGTCGCCTTGTTTTGTTTCTTTAATTTTCGTCTTTTTCCCTTCTCTTTAGATTGGCTTACCATCCTAAGCGCATAAGGAATTAGACATTCGTCTCAACTCGTCTAGCATTTGTTTAGCATCCGTCAATAATTCCTTTATAGCTTTAGTGAAGACTCCTGTGAAGGTGAGTGGTTACTTAAATCCTCTTCTGAAATAAGTCTAAGGATTTAAAGAAGTCTATCTCTAGAAATATTAAAGCTTTTGTACCTTGGGTGAGCTTTTTTGTCTGCGTAGGTTTTGTCACATATTTTTATGTCTATAAGTCGACCTTGCATAGAGTATGGCTATCTCGTGGCAGAGGTATTATCTCCATTATTCTTACGTTAAAATTTTAGTTTGGTTTGTGTTCTTCAGAATTTTCTGAGTCGATTTTTCCTTCTCCTGTTAGAAGACTGATTACGAATTATTCCAAGTCTTTAAATGTTTATATTGTAAATATTTCAAGATAGCTAAGAATCTTTATCAAAATGTTTCTTTCACAGAACAGATAGTGTGGTGAATTTTGATTACTTTCCCCTTATTTATTATCTTGATACCTTACCTTACCGGATCGGGCGAATTGCCCGGGCCATTCTGATTCGTTGTCTCCATATGTCCCCGATCCGTCATTGCTGTTTGCAGTTCTGTAGCACTCAGTCCAGTGTCTTCACATATCAATTCCACATATATTTTGCAAGGTACATTATCCTGATACTTTACACTTTATCGTCAAGAGTTATATTTTTAATTCAAGTGTGCCTAACAATATTTGGATGTTTAGCCAACACATTAATAACTGTGCTAAAAAACGGCTTTTTCTTAAGCTTTACATGTAGCAAAGGGGAACCAGACTAGTAACTCCCCATGAAAAGCGGAAAATATAGTTGACCATAAGGTCAAGTAGGTCCTTCTTGTCATGTTGACATTGGTTCAGAGAAAGTCGAAAGATCTTGAAACAAAGACGTGATTTTATTTAACCATAATATTCAGAAAGTCTAATTTGTTATTTTTATTTATGATGAGTGCCATGCATTTTGCAATTCAAGTGCTGTATTTTTTGTTGTTGCAGTGTAAATTTACCCCACAATCAATTGAAGATGTTGGACATATTGTCAAGATATGGAAGAAAGCATCTTCGGATATGTGCAAGTAAGGGTTTTCCAGATCCAATATACATATTTTCTTATAAATGGTTGTTCAGTCAATTGCATTTATTAATGCGTCTGTTTTCTGAAAGATAAACATTCACAAAAAGATGTAGAAAGTAAGAGTAGACAGAAACGTACCACTTGAAAAACATAACGAGGCAGAAGGAGAGAAAATTATGTGTAAACAATTCCTTTGAATGCTTAACTTACAAAAGAAAAACGTCTCCCAAAAATGACCTGAGACCTTCTAAAACAACTAAATCGTAAATATAAGAAACCACAACTAAAAGCTATATATTTTTTAAAGCTGCTACTAGGTGGGGAAACAGTCAAATGTGTTTCAAATTGTGTTCTGTGTTCTCCAACGGAATCTTCGTGTTGTGGATTTTAGACAATGGCCATTTACTGTGGAGCACTTTATCTCTGCAGCTTACAGACCAATTTTGAGGGTCAGGATTTAATTACAGATCTGCCGTTCCACCAAAGAATTATTTCTCTTTCCTTCATCGAAATTTAAGTCATCTCTTTTTACATTAGAAGCACGAATGTTGGCAGTAATAATTGGCCATGGCAAGCCTCTTAGTAAAAGTTCCGTCAGCAAATGTTTCGATTGCGCTGAGTTTTTTAACGTAATCTTATTGCAGTTACATCTGATCTCTTATTTTTTACTGCAGTCAAAGTGTATCTCTTCCTGGAATTAATGTCTTGATTCAAATGGTTCACTTTATATATGGATTTCCTTATCAAAAACGTGTTTCTCTGGTGAATACCAACAGACACCGATTGGATTGTAATCAAACGCAAAGCCGTAATCCTTGGATTGGATTAATCTTTTGTTTGAGTCATCTCACGTCACGAAATAAGCAGTGAATCTCTTCCGCCTAGTTTTAACCAATCAAATTGTTTGATTTCCAAGAAAAATTTATCTTTAATTCGCTGAATCAATGGAAAAATATGCTGAAAAACTAAAGCTTCCAGCCTCATACTCGATCAAAGTTTTGACAGACCTCGTTATGAAATATCGTTGTGTCGGATAGCAATGGGAATTGAAATTTGCTTCTCACACTTGCACCGACATGAATGATGTTTTCCTCGCAAAATGGCAGTTTCACAGCAAGTAAGAAACTGAAGAAAAAAGTGACCTGGCTTTTGGCTTAACCTGCTGACGATTCATGGAAAGTTTGACATCTTGTGTCGTGAAAAGGAGCAGGAGCTTTTTCTTTGTTTTTTTTTTGTGAATTTCATACTTAGGCCGTTTGCTAAACATCATGTCAGTTCGAGATAATAATAACCAATGTGCTGGATTGATGTATTGGATACTTCTCAGTATTTTAATGGACAATTAAAAAAAAGCATTGCATTGTGAATTTTGTCTGTTTTCAGTAATAATCATTTGTCTCTGTTTAACACTTTCTAATTGATTGAATGAAGGTAATTTAGAAAGTTCATTTGTTAGAGTAGTAATGCTAAAAATCATTTACTATTCACATTCCGGTAATAAATTTCTGAAGTTTTGAAATTATTTCCCAAACAAGATATTTTTCCAATCTTGCTCCCTGATTGAAAGTGTGATTGAAAAAGGTGTTGTCTGAGTATGAAATTGTTTTCCGGAATTTAAAGCATAACGGCTGGAGTTCCGGAAATTAAATAGCCGGTGAATACATACGTTTACATTAAAAGGGGGTGATTGACAAATCAGGCCTCTTCAAACAAAGTAGTAACTCTTTGAGTGAATATTATTTAGCCTGTTAATTTGTTGATATCTACTTTACAATATTATGGCCGAGTCTGTTGGTCATGATATTATTGCAATGTTTCTTAAATCATTTTCAAGTTTTTCGTTTGCTGAAAGATAGAGAATAATTGAAGCTGGGAGACCAAAACCGTGTCTTGACATAGTCCAGCCTTGTAAATGAGGGTTTGTACGCCATTTTATGACAGAATTGTATGAAAAAATTGAATGGAATTGTGGCTCAGATAATAATATCAGATTGTGTTGCTGACCTTGTTTGTTGGAAAAGAGTATGGAACAAAGCTGGCTATAAGGATCTGAACAATTTGAACAAATCATCGAGAAAGCATGGCCTCTCACAGGCGCACATTCATGTAATGATTCAACTCAAAACATTTGGTAGAAGCAGAACTGATTTTGTAATGGACAGCCAGAGACAACGCTCTATTGAGATTTGTAATGAGAAACTGAAGAAAAATAGGGAGACAATGCAAAGATTAATCGACGCTGTTTATTTTCTTGGCAAGCAAGAACTTTCTTTTTGGAGTCACGAGGAGAACGAAGAGTCTTGCAATAGAGGTAATTACGTAGAGCTTCTAAAACTGATAGAAAAATACGATGACATTTTAAGAAGTCATTTTTCTAATGCTACTGTCTTTACTGGCATGTCTCCCTAAGTACAAAATGACCTGATATTCTGTATTGGACATCGCATGACCAAGGAGATAATATCCGAGCTCAATGAAGTTTATTTTGTAACAATTAAGCTTGATGAAAGCCCAGACGTATTGAAAAAGGAACAACTATTTGTTGTTTTTCGATACATTTCGAATTTCCAAGTTTGTGAACCATTCGTTGAAATTATTGATTGCAGCTCGAAGAGAAGTGCAGAAGAAATAGGTCAGCTTGCTTTATCAAAGCTTGAGGAGTATAAAGTCGAGCAGAAACCTGTTGCTCAGACATACGACGGTGCCTCTGTTATGTCTGGTGAAATATCAGGAGTTAGTGCAAGAATCAGGGAAAAATACCCCGAAGCCTTGTTTGTTCATTGCTATGCTCATAAGTTTAATCTTGTTCTTTCTCAAAGTGTTTGCAAGATAAACTCCTGCAGACGATTTTTCTCCACTTTAACTGGGCTTTTCTTATTCTTTTCTCGCTCTCCAAAACGCTCTTCCAACTTACATCAACTTGTGAAATGTGGGGTTCCAACTGCGTTAGAAACTCGTTGGAACTCGAATCCTCGTTTGTTCGGGACGGTTCACTCTATTTTAAGTAATCTTCTAGCATTTTTTAAGACATTAGTGATAATCCACAGCCATGGGATGAGGACACTGTGGATGCTGCAAGTGAATATGTCTCGAATTTGAAGAGTGATGAGTTTTTATTTTTGCTTGAAGTTTTTCAAAGTATATTTCCTCACACAGAAATAGTTTACTATTCTACAAACAATGAGGTTTAACATCTCGTACTGCAGTGGAAAAGTCAAAGAGGCAGAGAGTATTATTGCTAGACTGAGGACTGATGAGTCTTTTCATCAAATTTTGCACCAGTCTGTGATCAATAACGTTGAGTTTGAATCGGAGCTTCCTCGAAAGAGAGCAGGATTTGAAGGCTGGTTAGAACAAATCTTCAGAATACTATTCTTTGAATTCATTGATCATATTCTGCAGCAAATTTCAATCTTGTTCAGTTCCTTTGTCGAACTTCTTAATCCAGAAAGACTGAGGCAACAAAACAGAGAATTTCCGAGAGCTGCTTTTTCTTTACTGTTAAATGTTCTAAGTCGCCACTTTGACCATGTAAACCTTGAACAGAGCTTAGAGCTTTTTATAGCTTTAAAGAGTTTTTTATTCTTTTTCCTCGTGCCATTCTAGAGATGCTTCTCATGACAGTGTTATTTAAAGTCATGCCGCATGTGGCTAAACTCTGTGAGTTGATTTTAACGATTCCTACAACTTCAGCCTCGGTAGAACGTTCTTTCTCGGCATTAATGCGAATCAAGAGTACCTACCGAAATACGATGAGCCAAAATTACTGAGCATCACTCTTTTCTATTGAGAAGAGTCTTCATTCGAACTTTTATTTAAAAAAATCAGTTCATGAAGAAATTGTTGATGCATTTGCTGTCATGAAGGGCCGGAGAATAGACTTGATATATAAGTGAATTCTAAATAGTTTAAAAGTTCAGCTTAAAAATTTATGTCACTTCATTTTCTAGTTCCATACAAATTTCATTGAATATTTTGTAATATTACATGTTTTTCATTGATATGTCTTGTTTGAATCAATGATTTATTATTTGCCGTGACCTTTATGCACGATATATATTTAAAACTTAATCCAAATCACCACTAATCCTTTGTGGCCCATCAGCTTTTTCTTCCATAGCAATTTTCAGTTCTTCCTCAATAATCCCTCCCTACGTCCCCCTAGCAGTGAATACCCAATGACGAGAGTCACGCTAGGCCACTGCGTGCAGACACAAGTCCCTTCTGCTTATGGCACCATCCTCGTCACTTTTTTCACTCTCACTATGTAATTATTAATTCAATAGCATTTGAAGAACTGACAATGCCTTTTTATGATGATTGAGTGGGGGTTTTTTTATGTTAGCATATCGCTATCATTTAACAAAAGACTATTTATCAAGTTTTCCTTTCATGAAATTATATCCATTTTCTTAGATTCTAAAAGTGACAACTGATTCGTTTTTGTGCTAAAATGTTGGCTTTTGTCATCTGCAACAACAGTTTCAGGCGACATTTTGATTTTCAAATACCTTTTTTTTGTTTTCCGTCCTAGGGCTAAACTTATTGACCTTTATGACAGAGGTTGTCATATCTGGTTATTTTCTGGGATCTCCAAATTTATTGTGCAACTGTTAAAAGCTCCAATTAATCGGTATTTATGCACACGAACGCTTTCATATTAAGGGCATACTTCTGTGCATCAATGCCTTAAGAAGCCTTTCTCTTCCAAGTATCTCCATTTTTTGTCATTGGAGAAGGAATACGTCAATTAGAATAGAACAAAACTTCATAACAGGGTAAAAAAACGTGTGTACTATAATCTTCTTTCATTTTGATCCGCCTAAATTCACAATATTATTTTCTCCTATAAAGTATCAAAGTGATCCCAATTTCGAGATCCGAATAATTATTTGTGTCGCCCAAATCCCAAAATATGTTAACTTGCCGCCAGTTTTACACCCTAAATATTTTTTCCAGTCAGAATATCAGGCCCCAAATATGTACATGGTCATCTTCGTAATAAAGTGAATAAGTTCCATCTCCTCTCCCTGGGTTTTCCCTATTTTGTTACAAAACAGTTAAGAACTTTAACATATTGTCAGCTTGACTTTCACGCTTTGTTACTTGAACGTCTTTCAATGGTTTGACCCAATTTCACTTTTTTAAACCTTGTGCTATTTTTGATAACATAATACGAATTTTTACCTTACGCAATATTTCTGTTTTTTGCGGTGGTATCTATCGACTCAGATTACTTGCTTTTATATTTAGTATCGTATGATATCAATTGTCACCAACAACAATATATCTGAAACCAGAAAACGAATCATGAGGTGCTGCATCTGATCCATTTTGGTTTTAAGGTCATTTTTCCCCAGTAATTGGAGCTCAGACGGTGCCCTTTTGAGGGACTTGGATTTGGCAGTGTGAAGTTTCTTGGCCGGATGTTATCCTGACGCCAAATGGTTGGGGTTTTTTTAATGTAAAAGTTCCAAATTCTTTTCGCCCGCTTGGGGAATCGGACCCAGAACTTCTTGGTTACGGTGCAACTGCAGGAACCATTATCCCACGGCTTCTCAGGTCCATACTACTCTACGGTGCGGAATTCTAGACATTGACAGAGGCCATGGAGAAAAGGTTGAGCTCGTTTTAAATGTTGATATTCCGTAAAATGCTGAAGCTGTCATGAAGTGACAAAACCATGAACGATGAAGAATTGAAAAGAGCTAATAGAAAGGAACGACTGTTGAACACAACGCAGACAAGAACACTGAAATTCTTTGGCCTTCCAGTCAAATGAAACAATTTATGTAAAGTTCTTTTAGAAGAAAAAATAAATGGAAAGAGGGGAAGAGGACGACCGAGAGTCTCCTGGGTCAGCAACATTACAAGGTGGACTGACAAGAACTACACCGACTTAATAAGACCAGCCTATGACAGAAGTGAAAGGAGGACTGTGTCATCCAATCCATTTTGTGTTGATGGCTCATAGGCAAATATAAATCGCATGATATTGTATCTTTATCTTCAGTCTTGGTGGAAGCCTGGCTCTTCTCTTTTTCCTGTATGGTTGCTGATACTTTCTCGAAGAACAAAAGAGCATGATTATGTTACCACATTGGAAAAGTATAAAAATTTACTCTACTACTTTATAAAGCAAGGAAAAGTCTTAGTAAACATTTTAGCAGATCGAAGACACATCCACTACATTATGATGTGCGAAAACAGTTGTGATAATAATAATAATGATAATAATAATAATATTAGTAATAATAACGATAATATTTCTCCCGTGGTCTATAAATACCAGGGTAAAGTCCGGCGGGGAAAAACCATGTTACACTGGCAGGCGAAGTGCTCTTGAGCCTTGGTTGGCAGTCGCCTAGAGATGGTGTCTCGATAAAAATACCGCTGGTTGTGTAACCTAAAATTCACTAAACTTCTTATGAATGAAGTGTTTAATCAAAGTATTGAGAATAACGGCGTGAATGGGACTGGAACTCAAGGTGAAGGGCCTACGTCCGGCAAGTGTTTCTCGACACAGCAGAGAGAACCAGGCCGTCATCCTGCTACTGCTAGAACAAAATTGAGTAAAGAAATCAACAGAGTCATTATGGAGTGCTTCCATAGACGTAATCTATTTGATGAGAACGGTAAATCTATCAGAGGGTACAGACAACCCATGTTTAGAGAATGGAGGGAAAGAGGAATGTTTGAAACAACGGAGCAGCGAATATGTGACCAAGCAAGAACAATTAGGAAAAATGGATGGTTGTCAGAACTTGAGTTGGAGGAAATAAAAAGAAAGGTAGATGTTAAAGTTTTAGGAAATGAAGGAGAGCTACAGGTAGAAGAAGAAAAAGTCAATAGTGAAGTGGATGATCCAATTGAGGAGGCAAGAGATGGGATGGAGCCAAGGCAAGATTTTTGTATGAAATTTGGTATGAAAAAGTGTGGCATTTTGACATTGAAAAGAGGAAAGATTGGTAGAAGTGAAGGAATTGAGTTAGCTGATGGACAAACAACGAAAGAGGTCGAGGAGGAAGATTACACTTGTCTAGTTATTGTGGAGTTAGATAAAATCAAAGAAGCTGAAATGAAAGATGCAATTGGAAAGGAGTACAAAAGAAGGTTAAAGCTGGTACTTAGATCAAAGCTGAACGGGAAAAATAGGGTTTCTGCAATCACCACATAGGCAGTGGGCTATATTCTGGTATGTAGCGGGAATTATACAATGGAGAGAAGACGAACTTAAAGATTTAGACAGACAAACATGGAAAACAATGACAATGTATGGAGCTTTCCATCCGAAGAGTGATGCTGACAGGTTGTATGTGAAAAGAAAAGATGGGGGAAGAGTTCTTATAATTATAGAACGATGTGTCAAAGAAGAGGAAAGTAGTCTGAAAGTGTACGTGGCCAAATCTAAAGAGAAACTGTTAAAGGGTGTAGCCAAATTCGAGAAATGAAATGCAAGTGATCTGGAGGAGGTCAGATATCTTAAGGCAAGAAATGAAAACAAAGTGAAAGGTTCATAGAATGAAAAGAGAATGCATGGACAATTTATCAGAGATCTGGCAGATGACAGGAGAAGACTCGGGAATGGTTTGATTGGTACAGAATCCTTGATTTGTGCAGCTCAAGAGCAATCAATCAGGACAAATTATGTAAAGTATCACATTTGTAGAACGGTTGGAAGCCCCCTTAGCCGATTGTGTGACCAAACAGGTGAAAGTATTCAATACATTGCAAGTGCATGCAAGAAGTTAGCTCAAAAGGATTACATCACGATAATGTAGCGAGAAAGATCCATTGAGATATATGCAAGAAAAGAGGATTGAAATGCAGTAAGTAATGATACGAACATACCCCTGAAAGAGTCTTGGAGAGTGGTGATGTAAAGTTGTTGTGGGATGTAAATATCCAGTGTGATAATGTGATTGAACCAAGAAGGCCAGATTTAGTCTTGGTAGAAAAGAAGGAACATACGGCAATAATCGTTGGCATAGCAGTACCGGCGGATGTGAACATGACAGAGAAGGAGGGGAAAAAGTAGAAAAGTATCAAGATCTGAAAAGTGAAATAAAAGACTGTGGAAACTGAAGAAAGTAGAAGTTGTCCCTGTTGCTATTGGAGCTCTGGGATCTGTGACCAAAGGATTTGAAAAGTGGGTTGAAAAGCTTGGGATTCACTGCAACTTAGGAGTATTTCAACAGACTACGTTGTTGGGAACAGCCAGACACAAAGTGTGAAAGAAGATGATGATAATAATAATAATAATAGTAATAAATGGGTAGACGGAAAGTGCCCAGACCAGCAGGTCGCCTGGCAATTCGTCAGAGAGCAGGGTCCCTACTCTAGTCGAGCAGGGTAAACCTGGTGGGAACAGTGGGAAAAGTTGAACTTACCTTAATTTGCCGGCTTAGCTTAGTAATGCCTAGTACTGCTGGAAAGGGACATTGACCTTCCTGCCCTATGTAGTCAAATTGCCCTGATAATCACACCAGGAACTATGATCTCTGATCTTAATTGATTGGTGGGGTACATGAACTAGTTTTGGGTGGTAATTGTGAATAGGCTAGATCAAACATTCCCGCTCAAACCGCAGACTTGCCAGTCAGTTGCATGACCATAACCAGTTGTGCATGTCCCGAAAGGGCTGACACATTATGCATCTCTGTTTAACGGGCGTGAGTAGTGGAGGAGCATCATATCTAGTTGCTGTGAGCGTAGATCTCAGGTTTTAAAGAGCTGAGTACCGAGTTCGCACTTGTTACTTAGTCCTGAGATCTTGGATGAAGCCTCGCTACGGAGACCATTTTAAGCAGAATGGATCACCTAAACTGGGAAACCTAAACATGCCCCACCTGCAAGGTCATATGTTGTATTTTTATCACCTTCAATTTATCACACGCACTTAGGTGTGATGCATGCACCCAGTTTACCCTTATCGGGCTGGAAGTAAATACAGGTTTGCTGGAGTTTCTACCCCTGAGTCCCCCATGGGTTCGTATTGCTCTGCCGCTCAAAAACAATAATAATAATAATAATAATAATAATAATAATAATAGAATTCGTTAAATATCAAGACCTAAAAAGAGAAATTGCAAGGTTTTGGTGCCTTCAAAAAGAAGTGGTATTCCACTTATTATAGTTGGTGCATTGGGATGTGTTACTAAAGAAGCAGGGCAGGACATAGAATATATAGGATTCAAGATCAGGATAAAAGTGATAAGAAATTGACTTTGTTAGGAACTGCAGGAACACTGAGAAAGGTTTTCGAAACTTGAGACTAGTTGTCCTAGCTAGTTTCCAGGACGAACGTACCAGAAACTCCTTTCCCCTGTGATAAAAAGACAATAATAGTAGAAAGTGAAATTGCAGAAGTGTGGTCAATGAAAAAGGATAAAAGTAATAACTGTTGTACTTGGTGGACTGGCAATTGCATCAAAGAAACTAGAAAACTGGCTATGAAGGATAAGCATCAAAGAAAGAACAAAACACAATTAAATATTGCTTTACTTGAAAAACCAAGAATCTTAGGAAGGACACGTCAGACCTAAGATTGTGCGTAACGATCAGCTCTATAGAAAAAGAAAATATTCATTTAGTATCCTGTCTAATTAGTAGAAAATAAAAATAATAATTATAATAATAATCATAGTCTAGCAATTAAAATAATCACAGCAGTAATACCAATAATGATAATAGTAATGATAATAGTAATAAGTGATCATCATTATATAGACTACACCCTGGAGGTCACGTGCTGAATTAATATTAGATTGCCACTATACCTTAATCATTAAGTCGTGATGCATGTGTATACCTTACCATTATCAGCCTAGTTGTTGTAACGAGGTCTTTTATGTTTCATATAATACCTCCCAGCGTTGTTCCATCACTTATCTATGATAGTAGTAGGAAAACCTAAAAGGGGTTAGTGAAGAATGCCTTTGGCCAAAGATTCAAAATTCCATGAAAAGATCTTGAACAGGAAGTTTTTCTCTTCAATCCAACCTGCAATTTTTGTTGGTAAAAATTGACTTTAAAAAAATAATTGCTGGCAGTCAAATGGTTACTAAATTTTATTGAGGTATGTAAGACTTAATGGTATTTGCTTTTTTCTGATCGAATTAAATCATTTATTCTTTAAAGTCCTATTTACTCTTGCTTTATGTAGTGCCGATTTTGATAACCCTCGATGTTTAACTTTACACAGTGCAGCTGTGCAAACTCTTACAAAGCAAACACCCCAAGAGACAAAAACATTCTGTCATGAGAAAATGACAAGAAACCGCCAGTCAATCTAGCACCCAACAAAAGTAACAATAGACAACCTGTTTTATAGCTCCATAGCAAATTTAATCTTCTTATATCAGTTTGTAAGAAGTTTTGAAGTTTTGTTTAGGTTTTTGAGTTACTGTACAATTAAGAAAGGCACCGCACTGAAAAACCAGAAGTCATTATCGTCATCATCACCAAAATTGTCATCATCATTATCAATATCAATATTTAAGTACTACTCAATTGTAACCTGTGGAGTGACGATTTCAAGACAAAAATCCAGGATAGTGCAAATCATAGGTAACAACATGAACAACTATTATAAATGGCCATTGGTTATCTTGATCCTCCGGTGATAAATTTGTGTCAACTACTATCATAACAAAGTCACTGTTTCCAAGATCGCATTGCTAATTCTAACCAACTTTCTGGTTGTTTTTCTTACCAATTAACACGATAAACATAAGAAAAAGTTGGATTTGTAAACTAAATCAATGATTGGCTAATCCAGATGATAACTTTTTTGATTGGCTAAAATGCCTAATATACAAGATGGCTGCTGTGCTTCGAATATTTAGTGTTTTGACAGAATGGAGGATAATCAAAGAATTAAAAAACAGGATATTAAGTGATACTTGCATAGCAAAAAACTAAGCTCATCCTACGGAATTCAACTACTTATAAATACGGTGAGTACCTGCTTTGAACTAAAAATTTTATCATGAATGAGTCTTTTGGAAAAATTGATCTTTAAACCTGTAACAAAACCTTGGTTACTGTGAGTAAAATATTTATGCTAAACAAATGAATCTAAGTGCTTGTGGCTCTTAGTATTAATATTTTGATTCAGTGTTGTAATTGAAAATATAAAGATACTTTAGAGTAACTGATGTGGTATTGTATTTGGTAAGGTATTATGAAGGACTATGTAAAGTCAGTTTTTGAGCTTGTTCGACAGGAATCCCTTTCGCTCAACTTGTCTGAACCTGAAAACCTTGTAAGACACATATTGATGGACTGTTAAATAATAAAATAACATTAATTTCACGATTGGTTCAAACACGTACAACATATAAAGGTATTACCATTTTTTGCCTGAGAAAAATGCTCTGACGCTCCGACATCTTAAACCTATTTTGCTTTTATGCCCATACAATAGATTCTTGTGATAATTACGGATTGATACAAGCTATATTTCCGGTAGCTGTTATTATGGAGAAGACAGAAATTAGTCGTCGAAATAGTGGACAGGGGTCTTTTGAAAGACATACCTTTCTGAAGGGGTGCAATTTCGTTTCAAAAGCTTTCTTATTCACAAAACAATATCCTTTTTAGCAAAAAAAAATCAAATAAGTTTCATCATTATCACTAATATTCTATAACAACCTCAGTACTAAGGTTTGAATTCTGATCTTCCTTTTCTTTTGCTTGGCTCTTCATTTCATTGAAATTCAATGTATTTATTACTGACCACCAATACAGAGAAATCCTATAAAATATCCAGTTTCTGTGTCGTTTACTTTGATGGTTTATTGGAAACCATTAATTTGATCATCTCAATCAGCACCATCCCTACAAACTGTTGACAAAAGTTCCTCAGCTAAATTTAATTTAACTAAGACGTTTTTTCAAATTTTCGGTAGGGTTTTTCCAAAGTTTACTGAGAAGAAAACTTTTGGTTTTCGTTTTTCGTGTTGAAAATCAATATTTGTTTTAAAAACTATGTTTGGGTTTTACAGGTTTATTTTGGTGATGGTATTACCTACAAGATAGGCAAGGCAATTAAATTGTTTTAGACAGAGTTGGAGCATACAGAAGTCTAATCAACGTGATTACAAAGCGGCAAATGTCTTTTTGGGGTCATAGATGTACAAAAGAAAAGCTTAAAAATTTAGTTAGCACAGGAAAGATTGAGGGAAAGAGAGCTCGTGGCAGACAGCGGCTATATTGCTATCATGGGGAGAAAAATGGGTCAATCTTGGTCAGGAAGTGAAATTTTCCAAAATACAAAGGACAGAGACATTTGGGGAGCCATGATAGACCGGACACGTAGATAGATACCTACAAGTACTTACTTTGTTTCTGCTGGGACATTTGCTGGGTTTTCTGTTTTAATTAAGGACACAAATAAATAATGTTGTCATCTTGGTTTCGGTAATTGTTCGTATAAACTTTTTTCAACAAAATGAACGTGAACTTGATTATCATGATTAAATATTATTTCCAATAATAATTCTTTTAACTGAGGAAACAATCCTAATATTTAAGTTTGTTTACAGTTAAGATATTTGAAATTCTAATCCTCTTTAAAACCAAAGTTTTAAATCTTAGCAGAAATATATTATTTAGAACAAGAAAAAGATTACAAAAAGGTATTGCTCTAATAAAAACAGCACATCTGATCCTTTGACCTGAGTCAAATTTAGTTGACCTGAGTCAAATTCAGTTGATCTGAGTCAATTTCAGTTGACCTGAGTCAAATTCAGTTGATCTAAGTCAAATTCAGTTGATCTGAGTCAAATTCAGTTTACCTGAGTCAAATTCAGTTGATCTGAGTCAAATTCAGTTGATCTGAGTCAAATTCAGTTGATCTGAGTCAAATTCAGTTGATCTGAGTCAAATTCAGTGGACCTGAGTCAAATTCAGTTGACCTGAGTCAAATTCAGTTGATCTGAGTCAAATTCAGTTGATCTGAGTCACATTCAGTTTACCTGAGTCAAATTCAGTTGATCTGAGTCAAATTCAGTTGATCTGAGTCAAATTCAGTTGATCTGAGTCAAATTCAGTTGATCTGAGTCAAATTCAGTTGACCTGAGTCAAATTCAGTTGACCTGAGTCAAATTCAGTTGATCTGAGTCAAATTCAGTTGACCTGAGTCAAATTCAGTTGATCTGAGTCAAATTCAGTTGACCTGAGTCAAATTCAGTTGACCTGAGTCAAATTCAGTTGATCTGAGTCAAATTCAGTTGATCTGAGTCAAATTCAGTTGATCTNAGTTAATCTAAGTCAAATTCAGTTGATCTGAGTCACATTCAGTTTACCTGAGTCAAATTCAGTTGATCTGAGTCAAATTCAGTTGATCTGAGTCAAATTCAGTTGATCTGAGTCAAATTCAGTTGATCTGAGTCAAATTCAGTTGATCTGAGTCAAATTCAGTTGACCTGAGTCAAATTCAGTTGATCTGAGTCAAATTCAGTTGATCTGAGCCAAATTCAGTCAATCTGAGTCAAATTCAGTTGACCTGAGTCAAATTCAGTTGATCTGAGTCAAATTCAGTTGATCTGAGTCAAATTCAGTTGATCTGAGTCAAATTCAGTTGATCTGAGTCAAATTCAGTTGATCTGAGTCAAATTCAGTTGATCTCAGTCGAATTCAGTTGATCTGAGTCAACTGTTGAACTAAGTCGATGGCTTGACTCATTTTTTAAACAGATAGTTTGAAGAAAGACAAGACAAGTTATTGTCATTGTCCGAAGCTATGTGAATAGTGCTGTTGCCACAGTGGTCAGTATTGCAATTTTAAACTATTGTAAATGACACAATAAACCCAGCAGTGAAGTTTGTTGAGCTTCATGTATCCGCTTCATGTTTTGTTAAGTAAAGCTATACAAAGATTTGTACTAAACATTTCATAAAAATGAATCTATATTTTTACATGACCATAACATGATGCCTGATTGTGTGCCCCCAGGTAAGTAAACGTCCGTTTTCCTACAAGGTGGAGAAACATGTGATACTTAGTAAGAAATACATGTAATAAGGATGAAGATTTTCAGTAATTGGTTTTTACATAGAATTATAATAGGAAGAGTGTTGGAAGTAGTTTATCTTTCTCTGGGTAGTCATTCTATTACTAAATCAATAATACCCTCTCAGCATATCATACCAGAAACTAAAGTAATGCTAAAATTAAAAATGCCAAGTATTTCTGGTGTTGCACATAAGTGTCAGTCTTATGCGATAAGGGCTGCTACCTAAATAAGGTCGCTATACTGGTTTCCCAATTTATCGGCAAGTACATGTATCTAAGTGTAGATGAATGCTGTACAACTTTTGATCAAGTCCAAGTATTTATAAGGAATCGGATACTTAAATAATAGACAATCCTCCATGCTAGGCATAGTACTTTGGTGGCTCTTCAGTTTTGATTTTCAGTTGATGAGATCATAAGGCAGAAATTAACTGTGTCTTAAATTGTTTTCGGTAATAAAAAAATTTTCTCAATGATGAGACATGATGATAAGTGGATCTAGATAGGCTTGGGTGAACAGAACGTTATGGTATGCTACACAGGAGAGGCAAGAAGAAGAAGAAGAAGAAGAGAAGAAGGGGAAGAAAACGAAAAATCTAGCCGGTCGTAATAGAGATAAGGTATTAGGGATAAGGGATAAGATATCTAAATAACATCAGATATAAGGTCTGGAGTAGATGGATAACAAATTTTAAGCTTAAACTATTTAATCTAAATCTGAGTTGTAAAATGCGTTATTGTTAAAGAGAAGATGTGCAGACGGCAAATATAAGAAGGATTCTCTGGTTTGACTTTTGTACACGTTTTAAGAGAAAAATAGTAACTTCCATCTGAAAATTCCCCACCGGTTTCGGTTAGACAACTAGAAAGAATTTTTATGAAGTGAAAAATCCTTCTTTAGGGCTTAGACATATAAACTCTAATTATATCAAGATCATTAAATGTCAGACTTGATTTTTTCATGAAACACTCAATCCCATTTTCAAAATGGTCACCATTTTGTATAAGAAATAATTTGTGAATAAGAAGGACGAGAGGCTGATGAAAAATGAGCTGGCACCTCGCTGTCAGGGGTATGTTTCACAATGAGAAAACCCACATTAAAGTGGAGCAGTATGCTAGAGCAATTGATTCATTTTTCCTGAAAGCTTATCGTCTTCAAATGAAAAACTGTCAAAGAAGTTAGATTTTTTGCAATAATTTTAAAACTGAATAGAAACACCACCTATCAAGCCAAAATATGGAGTGAACTTTTGCTTAGCTTGTGTTTTCTTCGTTGATAAGTGTGATTCATATTCGAATAAACTGTTTGTAAAAGTCGATTTATAACTCTGCCTATTGTAGACTTAGAAAATTATAGAAATAAAGAAATTACCTTACACTCAGATCACTTTGTTTCTTTACAATTTTCCAATATCATCCTTATATGAAATAATGTTGTCATGTTTGGGCAAGTGTGTAGTTCACCATCTTATCCGTTGGATCTCTCTCTAATGACTTTCAGAACCGAGTTTTCAATGGGGTCGTTCTTCTTTTAATTTAACTCTACAGTCTTTGTCTTATCGATGTGATCTCGTAAGCCATAGTGTTTCCTACTGTTATTAAAACGGCAAATGCTGAAGGATGGTCACCATCTGTTAGTTAGCACTGAAAATGGTATTTAACCGAACGTTTTTGCTTTATCTAAATAAAGCTGCTTTTTATTTGGAGCATATATTATGGCTAATTATATTAAAACAAGTCAATAACTTTTTAACAATTTTATTATAGATGATAAGCATTTCGTTTTCTTTGTGCCCTTTTGCTCAAGCAAAGAATCAGTGATGGTTATGTTTCTCTTCGTATACCTCGGAAATCTTTAGTTGCAGCTTCGAAACCGTCGGAGCTATGAAAATCTATAGGTAGTAGACATCGGTATCTCTGAATACATCACAGCTCGGCACCTAACTCAGTTGACACCGAACAAGTACTACTATCTACAAAATTGTCCTGGACCACTCATTCAAATCAGACAGGATTATGCTTTTGTCACTCAAAGCTAGCCCCTTCAACCTCGACATCATCGTGACTTAAGCACCAAAATCGGGTGCAGAGGATCAAATCATCGACCATTTCTACCGAGAAGTAAAACAAGTCTATTCTGTTTTTACTGGTAAAGAAATCCCCAGCTATGTCGGTAACTTGAACGCGAAAGTCGAATTAGAACTAGAGGGTAATATCGTTGGAGCTTATGATTTGGAAGTGAGAAAAGATAGAGGAGACAAGCTAGTAGACTGGTACAAAGTCAGGGTAATCACAAACACGTGGTTTCAAGTTTACTTTTGAAGAAGGTACAGATGGACAAGCCTTGAAGGTCAAGCCAGCAACTAAATTGACCTTACCATTGTCAACCAAAGTTTTAGAGATGCAGTCAAGTTTTCAAACACCTACGCAGGTGCAGATGCAGATGCAAACTCTGATCACAATCCATCCATTTTGAGGTTCTAACTACTTTTTAAAAGAACTTAAAAACCCAAACCTACAGCAAAACTTTATCTAAACTCCCTTTAAATGATAAGAGAAAGTAAATACAAATTAAAAGGGGCAGCCTTTAGTAACATTCCAATGCTTGATAACAATACAGATGGAGAATTTCACTTTAGTGGCATAGCAAAATACGACAAACAAGCAGCCAAACAACACATCCCAAAAATGGACACAGTCATCTCAGTTGTCTTCCTTGATAAAACAGGAGATCAAAGATATGATGGAATTATGAAGGATGGTCAAACAAAATTAAGTGCGATACAAGCTAAACACCATTCAGATCATAGAGACATGTACCAAAACAAAGGATGAATACTTAGAAGCCCTATGTCAAGAGGAAGAGTCTCTCAAAAAAACCCTCCAAGGACATGTTCAAACAGATAAAGAAAATAGCTGGCAAGGCATCTGCTCCTGTTTCAAAATGCATCAGATCAGCCGATAGCAAAATCCCCCAATATCCCAAGGATGCTGCTAATTTCTGGAAGACATGCCTCCAGGAGTTTTTCACGACGATCAAGTTCAATAAGACATAATTCTAGAGCAGAAACCGGCTCCAGAATCATAAAAGACAAAAGACTTACTGGGTACTCAAAAATATGAAGACTGCTGAAAAGACAACCAGGCTGGATAAGGTATTGATGGGAATGCTTGTTACATAAGGTAAAGGAGGTATTGATCTTCTCTGGGCAGTCATCGAAAAGTTCTACGAAAGTAGGATTCTCACCGAAGACGTGCTTGAGTCAATCTTTGTAGCCCTACCAAAATTAACTTGAACACTGGACTACAACAATGGGACCATAAGTCAAATAAGCCATGCACTCACCATTTTAATGAAAATGGTCATTCGAAGAGTACGGCGTAAACGTCTATCAGAAATAACTGACCATCAGTGCGGCATCATGAAAGACAAAGCCAAAAGAACGAAAACTTTATACTCGAAATGCTCTCTGAAAGACTAGTCGAACAACAACCAGACCTATTTCTTTCTCAAAGAAAGAAATAGCCAGACAGAAACAGACAGATCTATATTTAGTCATAATTAGTTACGAAAAGGCCTTTGTCAGAATAAGTCACAATGATTTGCTTGTTATCTTACAGGAGATTCAGATAGATGATTCTGAGGTCTGAAAACTTTTATACACAGGAGGAGGAGGAGTTCTGCCTCTCAGACAAAACTTTCATTGGATTGGTTCCTATCTGGAGAAAACTGAGACAATGATGTAGTATATCACCAGACGTTTTAAGCCTCAAAATCGCCCTCAAAGATCTTGAGGATGTTTCCAAAGATCATCTTGTCAATTGCTTCCAGCTAAATAAAATTATTGCGCTGAAGATACAACCCTGAACACCATATCTAAGAAGGGTACACAAAATGTGACCTGCATCCCAACAGCCTCAGGTAATCAATGAGCCCTTAATATCAACTTCAACAAGAGGAAGGTAATGTGCATTTCAAAGCGCAAGAAGAACAAAAATTCATACTTAGGATCGGTGATAAAAACCATAGAAAACGTGTCGGACTTTAAATATCTCAGATCTTACATCACAGCCAGTAGCGGTAGTAGAAGGGAAATAAAAAAAAAATAGGCACGGCCAGATTTGCGTTCAACAATATGAGAGCCATCTTTACATATGCAAAACTCTCAATCCCCATCAACATTTTTCTTCAAAACCTTTCTTCGGGTCATTTCTCTTGTAAGCTTTGATATTGCACCAGAAAACACCGCAGAACATCAAAGCCGCATAGATCTAGTTTTCTCACCGCATGCTCCGAATTTTCCATGTTGACAGAGTCACAGATATCAAAATCCAACTCTGTTTTGGGAAAGAGAGGATAAATAAAGACGATTGAGTCATGTCAATTGAAATGTCTTTGACATAACATACGAAAAATGAAGCACGAGGGTCCTTTTCCTCAGCGGCCAAAATAAAAGAAGTCAAGATCGAGGTAGACAGAACTTATAACATACTTTCAGACCCAAAAGAGACGTATGGGATGCCTCTTGAAACCGAGAAAGATGGCACCACCTTTCGATATAGTAGTGGTTTCCCTAAGTTTGTTTCAATTTGTCCCCATGGAAGAAAAAGGTGTTTGTTTAGAAACTACAATTTTTAGTTACAAATATTTGGTAAAAATTAATAAATTGATAAAATACTTAAGTGTTTTTCTAGGACACGTTTAGCATGGTAGCATATTATACAGCATGTGAACTCTTATTTGGTTTTGATTTTAATATTCTTAACTTTACCATTATTATTCATATTCCTGTACACATTACTTATCTAGTTTACATTGTGTTGTCCAATAAATTTTGCGCAGACGGTTTTTATCTAAACCCCACCTAGGCATGTCAACGTCAATTCTTTACATATTACCATACATTTTAAAACTTATGTCTAAGGTTTTACCTACGTTTACCCATGTTCTTTTTAAAAAAACAAATTTAAGTTGAAGCCCATTTCAACTAAGTAGCATATATGCTGAGGACTATAAATGTTATACAACATGAAAAGAAGAGTTTACAAGAAGAATTTACAAGCAAAATATCACAAAAATATTACAGTAAAGAGAGAAATGTTACAATTGCGCGTTTTTTCACTGAATATCTTTGTTTTTACATTTGCATGCAACCGTGCTAAGATTGATAATTGTCAAGTCATCTGTACTTATTCCCATAAAATCTTGCCCAACATAGGGAAAACATTTGAATGAAATTATTAGGCTGAAAAGAGTATTCAATCCTGTCTGACCTTCAAGAATGAAATCAACGAATGGAAAAGTAGCTTTCGTTTCAAATGCTGTGACAGCCATTTAGTCTGATAGGGTTTTTAAATCTCATGTGGCTCTTTCCTTTTACAAACTTTAAAATCGTTTAACAATTTTTTCCTGATTGGAAAATTTTCGAAATAGTTCTGTATGTCGTATATGTTTTGAGTAAGCTGTTTAAGAGTATTAACCGACTTCTGAAGGCATGACCAGCTATAAGAAGGAATGCATTGCAGTAGCACTTCAGGAAGTAAAAATCTGGAACATCAAGTTTCATCCATGTTAGCAACCAATTGTTTCTTCCTTGCTCTACATTCCAACTATCAAGTGCGTGGCTAGTTACATCATTCCACTCAAATCTTTTGTGTTGCCCAAAAATTAAATAATGCATCTGCATCTTTTCCTTCCCAAATGAAAGCACATAAAAACACTTTTTTGTGTGGGGGTTACATTTATCATTGACGATACACCATACATATACACAGAAAACATTAACATTAGATCAGTGGGCTTGTTGCAGACAAGTAATAATTCTCTTGAGTTTTCATCACCTTAACCAGCTCTCCGTGAACATCCGTACAAAGACAATTTGCCATCAGATAGATTTTTCATTCCGAATTTTCTTCTATTGCAAAACATCGGCTGGATTTTTTAAATATCTTTAGTAGTGTTCGATTTTCTCTGTTCTTTAGAGAAAAGTCTTGTCTATTTGTTAAATTTCTCATTAAAGGACACTGGTGTTTCTTTACCAGAGTTCCATCTGCAAGCTGAGCAGATTTTGGACTCTGTCATCATTAATCAATGATTGGTTGCATAGATTATTTATGGGCTTCATGAATCTAAAGCTCATGATCTAGATTTTGTTCTGATAGTTGTTATAAAAAAGTGACCTGATCTATCTTCCTTGCTGTCCAAACTTTTTAATCTTTGTCTATCGGGGTCTTGTCTTCCACCTTCCTAAAAGTTTCTAATGTAGTTTTTGTTTTCCAATTTCCAACTTGTTCATCCGAGCCTCGAAAATATCGATCTGTAAGTCTTATTTCAGTCATTAGTAAGGCCTTTAAACGGATCATCAACAATGCACTGGTAGAATTATTGCAGGACCTAGGTCTTTTTGTTTATGTTGAGTACGGGTCTAGAGGAATTTGCTACACTGGTAAATTTTTGGATGTAATCAAGGAATGTATTTGGAGGGTTTTGGATAGGACGAGCTGTAGTGTTTGATATTTCCTAGGCATTTGATAAGGTGTAGCACGCTGGCTTCGTAAATAAGCATTATGGCTATGGTATTTATCCAAAGGTCTTTACGACCCTTCAGTCCTTTTCTCAAATCGTAAAATGCTTATCACATTGGATACAATTACATCTGATAAGTATTGAATTAACGCTGGGGCTCTTCAAGGTTCTATTCTTGGTATAACCTTCTTCCCACTTTACCTCAACGATCTTCCTACTAATTTGCTTTACTTTATTAAATCTTTGCTAATAATACTGCCCTGCACTTTGACACTAACCACGGAACAACACAGTAGGAACAAGTAAAAATTGCAGAAGATTTAGTTGCCTGAATGTCAGGGTGTCAGTGAAAGGGGAAGGAAGTGGCTAGTTATTTTTCAATGCTGCTAAAACGCAACGTAACTCATACAAAAGAAATTTTAGCCCTTAACTCCCTCCAATGCTTATGACACATCATTCTAATGTTAACTTTGATGAGTTTGCTCCTCACCCTGAGGAATGCTCAACAATGAGGATGCTTTGTTTGTCATTTTTCCCAGATCTTTATTGGGATTCTTATGTTCAATCTATTGACAAGTCTGCTTCCTAAAGATTAGTGCTTTGTATCCTGCTAGGACTTACATTACTCCTGAGGTCATCTTGCAGTTTTTTAAATCTACCATTCTCCCTTGCATGAAGTACTGATGCCATATCTCGAAAGGTACTTGGTCACTTGATCTTGATGTTCTCGATCGCGTTTATATACCTGACTATCACTTGATAGATTTAAATCTTACTGCTACTCTTTAACTTTTTTATTATCAACAAAATGTGGCTTGTCTTGGTTGTTTACAGGTATAATCATGTAAAGTATTTTAAGGATGCCACCTAAGCTTTTTGCATCTCATGTGACTCGTTTCTGTCAGCCTTTTGTCCTCATGCAGTTGCTGTCCATCATTGTAATAAATCTTATTATGATTGTAGTTTTTACCTAAGGACTGCAAGATTGTGGAATTCTTGGAGTTTTGAGTGCTTTCCCACATAATTTGGAAAAGGAAATGAGCATAGATAAGAAGAAAACAAAGGCTTCATAATTCCTTTCATAAAATTTCTCGAACTTTTCTACGAATGGAATAATACCCTTAAGGTAGAGTGATGTAAATATTGTTGTGTTTTTGCCTCTTGTAGATCTTGATAAACCAATGCTAAATGTTTCGTCGATGCTTTCAACAAAAGAGGGAGATCCTGTTGCAGTCTTTTGTACTGTATCTAGCTTTCCAACAGCCTCCCTTATATGGATGGACAATAGCAACAACACAGTGGCAACAGGAGGGCTGCTTTACATTCCACAAGTAAATAGGCATGCACCCCTTTCAAATACACGCAAGTACTATCCTTGATTTCTCTTTAACAAATTGAATTAATTGATGTTCTCATCAAAACTACATGACAGACTGGTTTCTCTTCTGTGCTATGTCTCTGATTACTGTATTATAAAAATTCTGTTACGTAATTATAATTACACCTTTTGTATGCCAACTAAAGAATTGGGTTTCCAGTA